>JAAGNO010008254.1:4326-38120 GCA_033439905.1 Ceryle rudis
GTGGCCTGCCCTGAGTGACCCTGCTCTGGCAGGGGGGTTGGACTCAATGATCTCCAGAGGTCCCTTCCAACCCCTACCATTTATGAACTTGAGTGTTGGGTTTCTAAGGAAGAAACATTCCCAAGTGTTGATTCTGCCCACCCTCTGAATGAGGGAGCACAGGCCCTTTCCTTAGGAACGGGTGGTTGTTGTATGTGTGCTCAGATAACTGAACCAAATTCTTGTCTTGTTTATTCTTTTGTAGATTGCAGAAGTTTGCTGGCTAGTAATAGTGTCACCGAGGCTTGAATGTGGAAGTGGGGCTGCTGGGACAAACTGGCTGAACTGTCATCCAGCTTTTTAGGGGATTTTTGAGTTTTCAAAGCAGAGTCTGCTTCTCTTGACACACTATAAAAGCTTCTCTTTGCAAGACTTTGTGGATACCTGATGCTAATTTAATATTAATCTTATTTTGGAGAGTTTCTTATTGCTCATATGCTTTAATACCCAATCTTGGTTGTTTTGCAGCCTGGAATACTGTGGTGTTTGGTTACCTGCACCAACAGTAAGTACTACTGAACACGGTGGAACTTTGTCTAGCATACTTCTCTTTGTAGAGGCTCTGCAGGTTTATCTCATGCAACTTGGAGTGGACTAAAATAGGTTCAAATATCTGTCAGGTCTGAATCTTATACCCAGATGAGGACCTGCGTGGTATTGGAATGAATGCCTGCTTGTCTGCTGTCAGCGTACAGCAACTCAACACCTCTTTGCCTGGATCTGTTGAATTTAATAATTACTCCTCATCGCTTCTGTTCCAACTTTCCCAAATTTTCATTCCTGTTCTAATTCTGCTGCATTGTAGAGAATATAAAAGGAACTTGTTTTCTGTGGTCTGTGTTGTCCTTTATGTGTCAGAATGAGCAGCTAAGCAATTGAGAAGCTCCCCAGTTAGCCCCTTCTTATTCCCTGGCTCCTCTTGCGGTGCGACCATTTTCACAAACTCCTCTCTCCTACTTCTCAAATTTTTTTTTTTTTGAATACTCTTTTGAATATTTTTCAGAAGAGTTCTCCGTTTAGAAGGAATTTTAGGATTTTCTTGCCCATGCTACGAGTCTCTCTTTTTAAGCTGTGTTACCCTCAGTGCTGTTGTCAGTACTGGAAAATGTGTATGTACTTCTCAAATAGCAGTCAATTGCTCAGCAGAATGGTAAAAGGAATCAACGAGACTGGCCTGGTCCTGTTGGAACCTTCCTTGTTCTTCTCCCGTGTGGTTTTTGAGCAAAGGGGTTGGAGCAGATGATCTCCAGAGGTCTCCCCCAGCGTAGGTTATTCTAGAGCAATGCCTTCTCCACAAGAGGCAGCTCAATGCTGATTCTGCACTACCCTAATTGGTTACTGGCTGGTGCCGGCCTCATGCGGTAGTTGTTACTTGGACTGCTGCTACCTGCTTTATCTTTGTTTTATTCCAGTTCTCTGGGGGAAATGGGAAAGCATAAGCAGTAATGGAAAAGAAACACCATTAGCAGGTTTATACTTAAGTGCTCCCATGCACACTTAGGTCTGCGTTTGGAATGGCATTACAGTGTCAGCTTGAGCCTCGTGTTCTGAGCTACACATCATCATCGAGGCTGTATATTCATCTCCCTCCTTCATTAGCTATCTTTAAAAATGGAAATTCTCTCTGGATGCTGAAACGGGGTGAGATAAAACACAGATGGTGTGGTAGCTCCTCTTAAAACGCCAGTCAACTGAGGAGTTTGTTCACTTGTGTATGTCTTGTGGTAACGTAAATTAATTTTATTTTTTGTTTTCCTTCTGCGCACAAAGCAGGTGAACTGGTAACTTTTCTGGCCACCTCAGATTTTGCTTACCTACTTTTGCAGTATTTAGTGGAAGGCATTTAACCATTTTCCCTTTCTCTCCCCTTTTCAGCTCAGAGACACTAGTCAACTGCTGTTTTTATGGAACCTCACTACACTGCCACGAAGAGCACCAGCTCATCAGGACTGAAAGAGATCTGAGACTGAATTGTCCTATTTTTCCTCTGAAATCTTCACCGAGTAGTAAACATTTTTTTGAAGGGGAAAGGGGGTAAAGATGTGAAAGCTTCCCCTCTCACCCTGTTAGGGCACCTGTACCTAATGTACATTTTCTTGAAAATTTAAAAAAGATGTTAGGAAATATTTTATAAGACTTTTTTTTGCAATAAATGACGCATGAAATTATTAAAGACTCTAAGACACATGCAAGGAACCACTTGAATTATTGGTATGAAGAGTCACTGCGAATAACTGGGTTTTTTTTTTTTGTAATGTGACGGTCACATTTGTATGTTTTGATAGGTGCCAGTGATGGAGCCAATTGCCTGGGAAGTTGACTGTAACTTTTGAACTTTTATTTTAACTCTTAACTTCAGCATTGCAATTTTCCATTCTATGAGGCTTAGTTAGTATTTAGTGCAGGTGTTAGCAGAGCTGTGATCTGTGATCAAAAGCATGTCCAAACCCAATTGTATTGTAAAATAGGAACAGTCCTGCTATACGAGACCAATATTTCCCATAGAGGAAAGGACAGTGACCACAACCTCCACCTATCTCTGTATTATGGGAAAGCTCCTTCTGTGTGAATATGGTTGCATTTTCTTTATGCTTTTGTCCCACTTGGGGAATTGAGGATTGTGGAGGAGTAACGTTAAGAAGGGTGACAACGCAGAGAGCAGCAGTTTGCTTATAGTACTGTAAGGAGATGGCAATCGCGAGTGGAGAGCTGGTAAATGGAACAGCATTTCTATTTCAAATCATGGCTTAATTTGTTCCTTTTGCCATAAATAGTTTTCAGCTAACTAGTAGAGCAAAGGTTTTCGTAGTGTTTCTGATGGTTGATCTGAGTTGCGTTGACTTCTTTGAATAGCTGTAAATCAAAACCAACAACAACAACAAAAAAGAAACCCATGGTTTTATCCATTTTATCCCTCTCCCCGCAAAGGTGTTTGGTAAGGCTTATTTCAGTGGAGCTTGTGAATGCTAAACACGCTGCTGAAATATTGAGTTATTAAATATTAATTTATTTGTCACTAATTGTCCAACATTGTGTGCACACTTTCTCAGTGGTAGCGTTTCTTACAAAGTTCTTAGCAGAGGATTTATTATATAACCTGGGAAAAGAAGTGTTTGTTCTGAGGAAAGGAAAATGTGCACATAATCTACTAAAAGTCAAATTTGTGTTCCTGTAGAAGTGAAAAGACTTGTAGTAAACTCTTTTCCTCCTTGCTAATATCCCAATTTGATTGGAGAAAATAGAGTGTCGTTGTCTCGATCATGTAAGAAACCTTTCTGAGAGGCATCTGCAGCAGCAGAAAGGCAGCTTCACAGCCTTCGTGTGTGGAGCCTGAATTAATCCCAGAGAATTTGAAGCTAGGACAACTCTGTCATTTGGCTTTGAGATCGGCAACAGGTTTATTCTTGTTAAACAACTGGGGAGGGGGCAAGTGAGAGGCTGGGACAGGCATCCAAATCCAGGCTGGTTTATCTGCCGTTCACCCTGACCGAGGCAGTTCATGCTTCATGCTGCTTCAGTTTCTATTTTTCAGAGGTAAATTCTTGATTTATGAAGCCAGAAATCGAATACTTAACTGCCTGCTTCTTAAAAATGAGCTGTTGAATGCTGTACAGTAGGATCCTATTGTACCATTTTTCATAATAAACTATGAATACTTTGATTTTTTTAAATTTAATTTGAGAATAATGTTTTATCTGCAATCCTTTTCACCAGTCAAAGAGGATCAGCAGTCTGATCCTGTTTGCAGCCTGAGGTTTGACTGTAACTTAGAACAATGGAAACATCAGATTTGAGGAAAGAAGCAGCGCTCTGATGTTGTCTGTGTGCTAGCCTTTCACCTCCAGCGACCAAACCCCCAGCATCTTTACAACGAATGAGGGTCTTGGCCTAATAAATGACATTTTGACACCCCCTCTCCAAAAAAAAAAACAAAGAAAAAGAAGCCACCAAACAACATGGCACAAACCAGTTTCTGCTCAGGAAAAAGGCCCAGGTCTGTAATAGCAGGGTTATTGCACATTGGATTGAAAACCTGATTGATGTTGTAAGTAGAAGCCAGTAGTGCCTGCCTGTGTGACATCTGACTCTTCACCAGTGCTCTTATTTCCTCACCTTCACGAGCACTTGTGCACAGCAGCTGAAACAGAGAAAATACGCTTGAGAGAGATGCAGGTCTCTGCACTGGAGAATATGGGTATAGAAGCAAATAGCATAAAGATAGACAAGGTAGCTAACTGTATTTGAGTTGGTTTTCACAGGAAATATTGCAGACCTTTTTGTTCGAAACCGGATTTTCGTTTTGCGATGAAGTTGTCAGGGATATTCTAACGATAGAGAATTACAATAATGTATCGCTTTTCACTTTTTTTGCTTTAGTTGCTTAATATTTAAGCTTTGCTCCGTGCTACCTTCTTGTCTGTATATTGAATGGTCACTATGCCTCTTTCATTTTGTAGACTTGAATGAGGAAAAAAAAAAAAAGATTCACCCTTTAAGGTTTGTTGAGAAGTAAATGATAAAGAATGTTGTGTAACATTTATTCAAATAAAGCCTTGATTTTTTTCAGTGCTCTTTTAAAGGGAAATAACATTGAATAATGTTTTGATGTCTTACCTTTCTTGTCTAGTAGTTCTTGACACGAAGGTCTTTGATTTATGGTTTGTTTGGTTTCTTACCTTTCTCATTTTAGTAGTTCTTGATACAAAGGTCTTTGATTTATTGTTTTGTTTTGGTTTTGGGTTTGGTTTGGGTTTTTTTTGTTGTTATTTTTTCTGAATTAAAGATAAAACTGAGGTTCCTAGTCCACTGCTGGAAGCGTGTGGGCAAGCGTTTATCCAACCTCGCCTCCTACCACAGTGGCTAAAAGATACCAAGTTGTGTCAACCAGCTGGATGCTTCCCATGAGCAATAGGAAAAAACACCTTTTCTTGTGTAATTAGCAAGAAAAGATTCTATACACCTTGCAGAGACAGACACAAAGAAGCCCCGCTGGCTTTGTGCTGCGGCTGCGACTGCGCCGCACTAAGTCCTGCTTAAAGGCGAAAGGGGGATGTCGTGGGAAGAGGTCGCTGCCCCTCGCAGATGCCACTCCAGTGCGGTCGGTGAGCGCCGAGTGAGCGGCAGAGCTGGGGGCCGGCTCCCCAGGGTGTGCTTGGCTGAGCAGTTCTCCCTGTGAGCAGACCAGGGTCGCACTGAGCAGCAGCGTCGAGCGGCCAAAAGACAGAAAACGCGCTGAGCCTTTGAACGCCTGCCCGCTGCCTGCCCGTCTTTGCTTTGCCTGGTTTTGACTGCAGTGCTAAGTTTCAGACCAGCCTGTTACAGGTAAGTGTAACTGGGCCTTTCTCCAGAAATGCTTCGCACTGAGTTGCATTATCTTGCCGTGGTGCCCAGCAGGAGGGGGACCAAGTTGTTGTGAGACAGCTAACCCCTGTACTGGAGTGCTCCACTCAAAGGACGGGCCCCTCAGCCTCTGCTTCTTCAAAGGGCAGAATCTGCAGAATGGCACTTTCCTGTTAAATAGAAGGCAGCTTTTATATGGATCTCTTTTTTCCACTTGCATTTTTATTACAGTAAAGAATATATACCCTGATTACAGTCGAGTTCCTAGGTTAAGCAAAAAAATTGCTCAGGTAACCTTGATTTCTAGGAAGTTCTTATTTCAAGGAAGCATTACTTTTTTTTATGGCACACTGCATACCAGGCACCTGTGGGTGATAAGGAGGTACTGACCTTTTGTAAGTAAGGTGTTTTGTTGTTGTGACCAGTTGTCAACAGAAGTCTTTCCCAAAAAGTGAGTTAGCTTCTGGAGTGACCCGAGTGCACATCTGTTGTCGGCAGCGACTGTTGTTTTGGCCCTAGGCCCCTATGATGCTCTTGAAACCAGTTGGTGCCTCCTGTAACTGAGGGCCAGTGTCCACATCTGTCTGTTGCTTGGAGCAGAGCTCCAACGTATGTGTTTTTCTGCTCTTTCAAGAGGTTGTTTCTTATTCTGTCTGGATTACGGGAACTCCCATCTTCTTTCTCTCGGTATTCATTCATTCTTGCTGCAGCTCCTCCTGAATTGGTTATCCTCATTAGGCTGTGGTGGAGGGGGGAAATCCTGCTTGAAATGTAATTGCTCACTAATGGCTTTTCCTTTGTGAGATTGTGTTGGTAGCATCTTGCTGTGGGAGCCTGCTGGATTTGCTGCGTGACTGCGAAGCCTGCGCGAGAGGTTAGCCAGACAGATTTCAGAGTTCTGCAATTACCCCATTGATTAATCTTCATGCCAGTAGTTCGGTGACAAAAGTATAAAAGTAACCCAGCCTTTGGCGACGAAGCCAGTCCTGCACAATGCCGCGTGGTAAGAGTGTTTACTGCTGCCCTGAAGCATCAAAAGGGTGATACTTAATGAGGGCAACAGTGCACAGAGCAGCTGCTCGGTGCAGCTCCTGGCACAGGAGGGTTTTGTCAGAGCTTGCCAGCTAAAATGAGAGGGATCGGTGCAGAGAAATAAGTTTTCTTTTAGGGTGAGACCAACGGGCAGAATTCTTAAGGAGATCAGTAATAGCAAGATGATGTCGTAAATTCAGACGCTGCCACACGCTTGTTATTTTTAAGCACTGCCTCGTGAGGGGCACAGTGGGAGGATGCAGCCGCCTGCCTGAAGCCTCCTTTGCGGTTGGGGAGATCACACAAGGGATGCTCTCCCATTGCCTCTGTGCTCCCTGGGCTAATCTCCCTGACTGAGCATCCAGCCAAGAGTGTGAGGGGCTGCTGAGATCTGCACACCGAGGGCCTTCTCGTGCTTTTGCACATTCTGGCAAGTTGGGTAATGCCACCAAGGTTGTCTGCCATGTGAGGGGGTGGTGTGTGGTGCAAGGAGCACCCATAGTGCAGCAGAGAACCTGAGCTGGTTCGTAAAGCAGCTCATCCCTCCACTCAATCGAAGGTAAAGTGATGCTCAAATTGCCAAACGCTAACGAGAGGTGCAGAGAGACTGCCAGCAGCACAGCACAGCAGCACCAGCAGGTCTCTAGGCAACTGCCAGGGCAGAAACAAGCCGATGTGCATGTGGCCTTGGTATCAACTGCCGCGTGCTGTTGTCATTTATTTTTTGCTCTTGTTCCCTTGTCCTTGCTCAAGTCTTCGAAGGTGGATTTGTCATCCTCCCTCTTCCTGCAGGGAGGGCGAGTGGAGTCAGGGCTGTCTGAAGGCACTGCGTGGTGAGCTTCAGCCTGTGTCGGGTGGCGGTAGGGAAAGGATCGTGTTGTTTGCTGTTTCATTCAGTGCTGGCAGCTGGTTTTTACCTTCTGTAGCCTGTTTTTGTGATTCTGCTCCTGCTTTTCCCTGGAGTGTTTCTTGTGGTCTTTGTTTTTTACTCCCGTGCTGAGTTTAGAGCACAAGCTGTGGGCTCTCACACCGGGCAGGCTGAACACCCCTGTGGATGTTTTTGGGGTGCTCTGGATTTGGGGTAACTATTCAAAGGCCAGGAGGGGTAGTTCTAATTTTGACATCTAGATTTACAGCTAAAAGCTCCGCATCTTAAGAGCTTAAGGACTGGAATTTCCAAATGTGATTGTCTTGGTCATTAAAGAAAGGCAGTGCCTGCTGAAGGGCTGCCTCAAACACTGAAGCACTCTGAACCATCAGAGTGTGGGGCTGGGGGTACCAGCATTTAAGATGATGAATACTGGACCGTGCTAAATGGAAGAGTCCAGAAATACTAATGCTGCTCAGATAGGTGTGGATAATCGTCCCGTGATTCCCTGTTTGCTCTTGTTGGTAGGAGACCGCTGCGAATGATCTGTGGTGGGGTAGCTGCACATGGGACACTTTCAGCACTACTGCAAGATCAGATCAGAAGTTGCATCTTGGCTTAGTAAACTTGCTGCTGGCTGCAAGTACCGTGGCCTCAGCTGTATCTGAGCTTGGAGCAGAGACACACAAGTACATCTGGGCACAGAGAGAGCTGTTGCTTCAGGGGCTGTAGCCATAGGCAGCAAATCTGTCAGCTTCCAGCATTCTCCTTTCCCATCTTCCAAATGCTGCAATTCCTCCTTCCTCAGGTAGAAAAGCACCTCGTGATGGAGCGCCATGTCCAAAGAAGCTGATGGAAATGTGTCTGTCTTCAACGAGACCACCACACTCGTGAGAAGCTGTGCTCAAATGCAATTAAGTCAGCAGAGCCCACAGCCCTGCTGCCTCTCCAGGGGCACCTTTTATTGCTTGGCGCTCAGCGGGACCACTTCAGGAGTCCATTTAGGAAGCTATTCCAGCAGCCAGGCACAAATCTACCGCCCAGACCAGCTAATACCCTTTCCCTGCCTCTCCCTGGCACCTCATTTCACCGACGCGTCAGTCTGCAGGGAGGGTGTTGCTCACAACACCTCACGCAGTGGTACGCTCCAGGCTGGAGCAGGGACGGGGGCTGCACTGCATGTGTCAGAACTAGGACAGAAAAAAACCTGCCCCACGATGTCTGTTTGTCCCAGGTGACCGGGCACAACTGATGCCCCAGCGTGTGAAGTCTTATTTGCTGTGGCTGGCAGAAGGTCACATTTTTGGACGGCAGCCTGAGTGTATCCAAGAGACCAGTGCCCACACAGTCACTGCAGGGAGCTGTGGTGCAGGCAGTACTGGGAGTCAGGATCAGAGCATCAGTCTCGGTCGGGCTAGGACTGGCAAACACGTATCTGCTGCATCTGCTTAAGGAATACTGGCTTTGCAAATGACCTTCTTGAGAACCGGTGGATGAGAACCAGGCAGGTAGGGGTACTCCAGGCTGGAGCTGCAGATGGTGAACTTTCCAAGGCAGGAGACCACCACTAAATATGTAGAATAAGAAAGAAACCTGTGGTTAATAGTTTTCAGTTGGTTTAGAACCTTCAATCTATAAAGGACTTTGTCAGGGTAGGCTGTAATGACTCTGGCTTAATGCCACAGCAGCCAAGAGCTTGACAATTTACTGTGCCTCTCCAGACAAATGGGCTGACCAGAGCCTCTGCCGATAAAAGCTCCTCCCCAGCAATTACATCCTTTCAAGCAGGAGTCTGCACAGGTTAAAAAAAAAAAAAAAAAAAAAAAAAAATTAATCTGCAGAACAAGAAAATACTGGGATTCTTCCAAGTGGGGAAAGCTTGTGAATGAGCAACATATGAATGCTGCACGGTAAATGGGACCCTACGCATCTTTACCTAATGTTAAAAAGAGGTGGCATGTTGATTGATGTAATTGGTTCTTGGCTGCAGCAGCCAGCAACAGATCTTGGATATTGCAATAATCCCTTGGGAATAACACAGCTAATTTAAGCCTAGGAGCTGGTGACCAGCAGCATCTCCTTTCTCTCCAGCCATGTCTGTGCTAATCAGAGGGAGGTAGAGCTCGAGGAAGTTTTGTGCTCATCAGGGAAGGAAGGATTTACCTTCAAAGCTTTGTGCTTTATCAGATCCTAACTATCCCAACATTCCTCTGCCCTCTTGGTTGTGATGCTCTGTTGGGTTGGCTCACAAGGGTATGTGGCAAGATGTGTCAGGGTGAGTGTTTTGGGGGAGACACCTTCTCGGAGCATCCCCCCTCCCACTGCATCAAAGTGCTATCAAATAAAAGCAAGATTTGGACAAGGTTTGTGGAGCCCTTCTCCACAAGAGCTGGGTGGACAGCTACGCTGTGGAGCTGGTAAGACCAGGGTGTTTCAGGGCATTAGTGAGTGTTTGCTGGCTCAGGAACCTCTCATATGCACCATGGAGCTGTGTGAGAGCCATTTCAGAAGCCTGCCCGTTGGCCACTGCCGAACATGGTGCTGCAAGGGCAGAAATGCAGCCTGCAGCTGCAAGGCTGTGTGGGTTACAGAGACCCAGCAAATGTCTGGTGCTGGGGATAACCATGGGAAGAACAAATGGAATTGTGGCCTCACCTCGAGTGCTGTGTGCAGTTCTGGGCCCTTCACTTCCAGAAGGATACGGAGGTACTGGAGCAGGGCCAGAGGAGAGCGACGAGGCTGGGGAAGGGAGAGGCTAAGGGAGGTGGGGTTGTTCAGCCTGAAGAAGAGGAGACTCAGGGGGGACCTCATCACTCTCTACAGCTACCTGAAGGGAAGGTGTCATCAGGTGGGGTTCAGCTCTTCTCCCAGGCAGACAGTGCCAGGACAAGAGGTCACAGCCTGAAGCTGTACCAGGGGAGGGTTAGGTTGGATCTCAGGAAGTACTTCCTCATGGAAAGGGTGATCAGACACTGGAATGGGCTGCCCAGGGAGGTGGCAGAGTCACCATCCCTGGAGGTGTTTAAGGAAAGGTTGGATGTGGTGCTGAGTGCCATGGTCTAGCTGATGTCATGGTGTTGGGTCACAGGCTGGACCTGATGACCTTGGAGCCTCAGTGATTCTGTGAATTACTGAGTACGGGACATGAGAGGGACCCTGTAAAGATTTAAAAACCTCACCGATTCTTCCCATCCCTTGAATAAATGTGAGAGGCTGGAAGTTGCTGTACTGCACCACACAGCTAGGGTTTATGGCATGGAAGGTTCCAGTGTGAGGAAAGTCACCTTGAGTGGGTTGAGTCCTGCATGCTAGCTCTGCTGGGGCAGCTCAGCAGCTGGCTTTTTAGTAATTTAGGTTTTGTGCTAACCCAACCATCCACTCTGCCCTTTCTCTGTGTCCAGGTTTGATTCAAGATGTGGAGCTGGCTTCAGTGGCAGCAGAGAAGTGGAGAATGAAGACGTCTCTCTCGGGTATCCCACTCCCATCACACAGGCAGAAGACAACATAGAGGTAACAGAAGTGATATAGTGAATTATCAGAGAGCACATAGAGCTTTCTTCTTCCTCATTCTTACTCCTAATATTCCTGTACAAGAAGAACATTTGTACAACCTCACAAATAAAAGAATGATCCAAGCTTTAGAATATGGTTATGTAGTGGAATGACTTCAGTGACTGGCCTGGCAATTACTGGGTATTACCTATTCAGGGAGGGAAGACTAAGTAGAGGAAGAAGAAGCAGCAATTTTAAACAGACTAAACCAGCTACTGAGCACATATCGAGTAGTGTGATGATAAAGCTCCGGAAACAGGACTAATGAGACCACCAGAAAACAGATGAGCTGCTTTTGAAGTGCCTTTGTAATGAAAAGATAAAACTGCTGCAGATGTACTGAGCACTCTTGACTTCCCTAAAATTACTTCTAGAGTGGGTTTCTATTGTGAGATCCTGGATATGTTACTTTGAGCCATATTAGAACATCTAGAGACAAAAATCAGTGTCTTGGAATTTGGTAGGTACAGAGCACCCGAGGCTGTACTTACCCATAGATCTCCACACATTTACCCACTTAGAAAGGTACAAAATATTTCCATTTCTACCCTGCTTTAAAAATAAATTAAAACTAGAAGGAAAAAAAAAAAAAAAAAAAAAAAGGTGTGTCTAGATATAAGAAAATGGAAAAAAAAAAGTTTCTACAATGCTAGACACAATGAGGTAACCCTTGGCTATAGGGGCAGGAGGTTCAACAGTGATAGGAAGGCAGCAATTCAAAACAAAACCAATGCATATGGAAAGACAAAATATGACTAACAAAGGTGAGGATGATCCAAGAGAAATATTAATCAATTGTGAACAAAGGCAGCGCTGGTAATGCAGTGGGGCCCTGTTGCTGACCACAGATGTACTGGTGTTTGCTATTTCTCACTTTAAAGCGACGGGGATGATGTATTTGCCATTCTGTTAGCAACGGGGCAGAGCAGGAGCAGGACTGAAAAGCAGCCCAGCTCTCTCCTGAAACAGCCAATGGGTTCACCCACTTTGCTTTTAGTGTCTGCTGGATACAGACAGGTCAGCAGAGCGACACAAACCTGACAACCCAGGCAAGTTAGGAAAGAATTAAAGGAAAATATGCAATGAAAAACCATCAGAAATAAACCTTGTCATTCAACCAGGCTTAGGAAGTCTAAGTACAAAGATGTAGCACCGCACTCTGCAGTACATACAGTATCTACCTACAATAAAAACTACATCTCAGTGTCAGTCCTGAGGTCCCTTCCTAAATGTCAAAAAAATGAAAGGTCCGAGACACAAACAATCTGGAAATCCTGGAGACAGTTCTTTGTAGGGAGAGGTTTAAAGCAGCCCTGGCTCGAAGAGCAACAGGACCCTTCCTGACTACACAAAAATGTTCAGGGAGAAAAGGCCAGGTACTAAAAAGTCTTTTTTATTTTGCAGGTAGAGTTAGAAGGAGGAAAGGTTGGGAGTTGAGGACAAGACAACTCAGAGTGGAAGAAAGGCACATGCTTGTTACAAGGGTGAGTAACTATTGGAACAAATTAGCAAGGAACTTGTCAGTGAAAAAGCGCTTCTATTTAAAAGATTGTTTCATACAACATTTTTTTCCTGCTAGAGGCTATAAGCACAGCATGTGACTCAAAACACTCTGGCACTTTTTTTTTGTAATGGCCAGTTACACCAGGAGGAAGTACCAGTTACCCTGCTGTTGGCAGCCTGGATGACTAGTTTAGATAGAATAAAGAATCACTTCAAAATAAAAAGCGAAAGAAATGCAGTTGTTCAGGATTTGGACAATGAAAAAGGACTTCTTTCGGGAAATTAATTGGAATTTTCATAGAATGGTCTGGGTTGGAAGGGACCTTAAAGATCACCTGGTTCCAACCCCCCTGCCATGGGCAGGGACACCTCCCACTAGAGCAGGTTGCTCAGAGCCCCATCCAGCTTGGCCTGAAAAACATCCAAGGATGGGGCTTCAACCACCTTGCTGGGCAACCTGTTCCAGTGTCTCACCACCCTCATGGTGAAGAACTTCTTCCTGACATCCAATCTGAATTGACCCACCTCTGGTTTTTGATCCATTCCCTCTAGTCCTACCACTACACTAAAAAGTCCCTCCCCAGCTTTCTTGTAGCCCCCTTAAGATACTGGAAGGCCACAAGAAGGTCTTCCTGGAGCCTTCTCTTCTCCAGACCGAACAACCCCCACTTTCTCAGTCTGTCCTCACAGGAGAGGTGCTCTAGCCCTCCGATCACCCCCGTGGCCCTTCTCTGGACACGTTCCAGCACATCCATGTCCTTCCTGTAACAGGGGCTCCAGAACTGGATGCAGCACTCCAGGTGAGGTCTCGCGAGAGTGGAGCAGAGCAGGAGAATCACCTCCCTTGAACCAGTGTCAATACACAGAGCTGCTTATTCAAAATGACCTTTCAGTAGCACTTCACCATTATTTTGGAAAATATTCCTTTCACTAAGTGAGTTTGTCTTGGCTGTGACGGAGAGATGATGTGTTTTGAAAGGATAAATCAGATATATTCTGATTCATTTACAAATGAAGGTTATACAAAGAGGTTTGTGCACATCCACAATGGGATGTACAGAATGAGGACACTGATGAAACTAACTCACTGCAGAAAATGAAATTTTGCAAACTGGAATTTCAAAACCCTGCAAACATAATGGTAGGGAAATAAATGAATTATATTTAATAATTAAAATAATTTGGTGGCCTAATTAGAATAGAAAATCCTACTTTAATTGCATGCTGTTGCATACTCAGGTTCTGCTCAATTTACATGTCACTCAGGACTCTGCTAGGAGGTTTGATGTTGTATGTTTTTGCCACATGCTTGGGAGAGCTCTCATGAGCACCAGGCATTTTTCAAGAGCAGAATTTGAAGTACATTGGCCTATTCCAGAGAAGAATTAGTGACTTCTGGGCATTACAGTTTAGCAGCTTATTTCGAGCACATAAGCGATCAACCAAATGGTGGATAGCAGGGAATCCAGAAAATGCAGTTGTAGCATCAATATTAATATGCAGTCCTATCATCATAGAATCCTAGAATCACAGAATGGTAGGGGTTGGAAGGGACCTCTGGAGATCATCGAGTCCAACCCCCTGCCCCAGCAGGGTCACCCAGGGCAGGCCACACAGGAACAGATCCAGGTGGGGTTGGAAAGTCTCCAGAGCAGGAGCCTCCACCACCTCTCTGGGCAACCTGTTCCAGGCTCTGTCACTCCCACAGGGAAGAAGTTCCTCCTCATGTTGAGGTGGAACCTTCCATGCTCAAGTTTATACCAATCGTTCCTTGTCCTATTGCTGGGCAGTCCAGGAAAGAGATTGGCCCCTTCCATTTGACCCCCACCCTGCAGATATTTAGAATCATTATGGTTGGAAAGGACCTCTAGGATCATCAAGTCAATCAATTTATTGGCATTAATAAGGTCCCCTCTCAGTCTTCTCTCCAGACTAAACAGCCCCAGCTCCCTCAGTCTTTCTTCAGAAGGGAGATGCTCAAGTCCCTTAATCAATATTAAATACACGTATTAGTACTTCAAGGTGCAATGTTTTTAGGTCAGATATGTAAGATGTTCATAGTCTACATTTAAAAGGACATTTTGTTCTATGTAAATGATGTTCTATGGAAGTGATGGAACAACAACAAACCCCAGGAAAGCCTACCTTTGCCATGCAAATTTCTTTCAAGTCAGCACCACAGGGGGTAATAATTGTTACATTTATTGTACGACAATGTCTGGGAATCTGTACCAAGTTTAGAAATCCTGGACAAACTGTGTTCTGTGGCTTGAAGTGGAAGCTACGTGCTGGAAATGTGCTGGCTTAATACTGTTAGGTGTTGTAATTTCTTTCCTGTTTTATAAGAAATCTGCCTGACACCTGGAAGAATTCATTACTGCAGAAATGGGCAAAGCTGGTATTATGAAATGTGGTCCTGCTGAATCAAAAGCATGATTATGCTTCACTTGTATGGTTTTGACCATGGACTAGTTAAATCAAGACCAAGCTAAACCCACACTGCTTCTGTGGCAGCTTGCCCTAAGCTAAGGGAGCTTGGACTGGGGAACTTTGCAGTTGGATGCACCGATGCTCTCCTGAGTGATTTTTAAAGGTGGTGCTTCAATCTGAAATGGCAGGACATGAGTCTTCTGAAGTGGCTTTTACAGTACACTGCAATTGTTGAGTCTGTGACCTATTAAATATCCAGTGCAAGGAAACAGGAATGCTACCTAGTCACAAAACATCTTAAAAAAGGACAGTGTCTTCTTCTTTCCCATTTCCTGACTGCTAGCTAAACACCCCATCCCAAGGGCACAAGTTCTTCTTTCAGGTTGATTCCTTTGTATACTGAGCCACTGAACTGTGTAAGCTGGGTTAATAGTCAAGTACAAAAAGACAGTATGGACAGCAGCTGGATGCTGGTGGGGATTTTTTTTTTTCAATTCAAGTGGCATAAAACCCTTTTGCCCTTCTTAGTTAGGCAGTGTTTTGGAAAACCAGTGGAAGGCCAATGGTATCCTGGGGTGCATTAAGAAGAGTGTGGCCAGCAGATCAAGGGAGGTTCTTCTCCACCTCTACTCTGCCCTAGTGAGACCTCACCTGGAGTATTGCATCCAGTTCTGGGCTCCCCAGTTAAAGAGGGAGAGGGATCTACTTAAGGGAGTCCAACAGAGGCTATGAGGATGGTGAAGAGGCTGGAACACCTGCCTTACAAGGAAAGGCTGAGACCCCTGGGGCTTTTTAGTCTGGAGAGGAGAAGACTGAGAGGAGATCTAATAAATGTCTATAAATACATAAGGGCTGGGCGTCAAGAAGGCCGGGACAACCTCTTTCACTCATGCCTTGTGACAGGATGAGGGGCAATGGATTCAAGCTGGAGCACTGGAAGTTCCAACTCAACAGGAGGAAGAACTTCTTCACTGTAAGGGTTGTAGAGCATTGGAAGAGACTCCCCAGAGAGGCTGTGGAGTCTCCTTCTCTGGAGACTTTCAAGACCTGTCTGGCTGCATTTCTGCTTGAGCTGCTCTAGTTCTGTCCTGCTCTGACAGGGGGGTTGGACTTGATGATCTTCGGAGGTCCCTTCCAACCCCTACCATTCTGTGATTCTGTGAAAACAGTACTGCTTCTCGTCACAGAATCACAGAATGGTAGGGGTTGGAAGGGACCTTGAAAGGTCATTGAGTCCAAACCTCCTGCCAGAGTTGGACCACCTAGAGCAGGTCACACAGGAATGCATCCAGGCAGGTTTTAAATGCCTCTGGAGAAGGAGACCCCACAACCTCTCTGGGCAGCCTGTTCCAGGCTCTGTCACCCTCACAGTGAAGAAGTTTTTCTATGTGATGAAAGGCAAAAGGTTGCAACATTGAATGGGAGATAGTTTGTGGCCCATGATAACAGTCAACACAAAGAAGTAATGTCAGAAAACCTCCTTCTGCCATTTTCAGTCTTTACTTCTTAGGGAGCCCCAAGACACTGGCTGGAAGTAGTACCTTATTGTGACAGAAGAAAGAAAGGTGCCTAAAGTGCTTTACTAGGCATTGCACAGCACTTGTGTCCCGCTCGATCCCTTGTGTCTGCCAGGCTGGCTGTACTGCGGAGCACACACTGGCCTCAACTTCAGTCCAGTGACTCAGGAAAGAAATGTGTCCTTTCAGAAGTGCCCCAGATGTTATTTCAAATATGGATAAGCTTCCTCGCTTGCTACTGGTTTTATCTTTGTACCACTATCCCTAATATGAAATGCAACAGCAGAGGTAGAGTGCAGGGCAGGATGTCAAGCTGAAATTCCACATGGATGTTTCTGGGTCACACCCCGGTCAAGCAGTAGTCAACTATGCTTGTGCAGTTTTTAACTGAGCATATTTTTTAGCCAGCTTTCTACCTTGCCTGCCCACCACAGATTCTGTTCGATCTACATTTCACAGTACTTCAGACAGTCTCCCTGATGAGGGTGATGATGACAGTTTTTAAACCTTGGCAGCATTTCCTTTTACAAGTGCAAATGTTGATGAGTGCCTTGAGCCTTCCATCTGGACTTGATGGTACTATGCAAGCTACAGGCTCAGGCATGAAAAAGAACTTTCTTGCCTCAGAAAGGCATCAGTTAGGTTATCGAGGTCAGCAGCTATTGGAAATGAAATCAAGGGCTCCAGGGTATCAGAAAGAAATTAAATTAAGGTTCATCTTCTAAAGATATTTGGTAATGAATAACATTTTCTTAGATTCATGAAGGTTGTCAAGTAAATCCAGAGCTGTTATTTGCTACATGTGGTTCCTATAATGCCAATGAAATACAATTTCCTGATAATGTATATGATATATATATATGTATAACCCCTGCTTTCCTGTTAGGTGGGTTTTAATTTCATCCCCACTTAAAACTGCTGATTTTTGACTTTGTTTGAACGTAACTCCTGTGCCTGCCAAATCTTTCTCTGGGGGAGCAATTCAGCACTTCAAAGCCATTTCTCTGTAGCGAGCATTTCTTCTCGTGGGTTCTTGTGGTGGTCCTTTCTGCTCTGCCTGTCTGAGCAAACAAGGGGTAGGATTTTGTCCAGAGGAGGGTTAGTTTGGATTCTTGGAAGAAACTTGATTTCCTTGATCCTAAATTTTCTCAAGAGAAAGGGTGGATCCCATTCCCTGTGCACTTCTGCAGCAGCTTTGTCCCTTCCACAGGGTTTAGCTTCAAGCCCTTTCATTGGAAAAGCATGTAAAGTGCTCTCCTGTGCAGTGATGTAAAAGCTGCATATGCACAACTAAGGTAAAAGAAAGGGAGAGTGAAGTTTATATCTGATTTTGCTATGGGACAATTCATGAGAAAAGGAATAGATATTATATTCACAGCTGAGGTGAACATTTTTAGTGCATTTTCTCCAAAGAATTTTTCAACTGCATTTCAATTTATGCAAACTTCTGACATCTGCTGCATCCCATGGCAAGGAATTCAAGCTCATGATAGGAAGAAGTAAATTTATTATGAATCTTCTATCAGCTAGTTTTGCTAGATGCTCCCTTATTCCTGTTTTGGAAGATCCAGAGAGTAATCATTGCTGCTTTGCTCCCTCCATGCTGCTCATGGTGACCACCTCCTTGTAGCACATTCCTTGAGCTTTTCCAGCCCAAGGGCTCCTAGTCCATGTAAATGTTCCTTCTACAGAAGATCTGTAACCTGCAGCAACAGCTGTCTTGCCAAAGGGGCAAGAAGGGGATTGCTCGAGAAGATTTAGTTCATAGCAAAATCCCAGCCAAGGGATGGGGTTTGAGTTTCTATGCAAAAATCTTTACACATGATACTTCAATACATACACTCACCAAACCTTCAGCTGAAAGCTGCCCCAGTTCAGGGAAATGGTTCTGGTTTTATTTTTCTAGTTGAGAATTAACTGGCAGAAGTGACATAGTCCATCAGAAAATGGAGGTCTGTTAAAATGCACAGTACACAAAATGATAAAAAAAAAAAATCAATTTTAGTGGAAAATTTACAAGGGGGAAAAAAAAAAAAATCAATCCAAATGACATGATTTCATAATGTTAAACACCCCAAGGATTCCAGAATCTAGTGCCAGTTGAGCCTTAGCTACAGCTATGCACTGCTACTGTTAGCAAAAACTATTAAGGATAAAAATATTTCTGCAACTTATAAATATTTCCATAAAGCTACAGCATAATTTAAAATTATCTCAAAAAACACAATCCAGTTTTGAAAAGTCAAGCTGTATGTTGTAAGGCTGAGTGGGTTTGTTGTTTGGTTTTGGTTTTTTTCCATTAAAATTATTGTCACTAGCTATTGAGGTGGCTTTGGAAATGTTACATGACTTTTTCTAATAATAAATTCGTAATGAAGTTCAGCTGAAAAATGTTTCCAGCCTGAAGACTGACTACACTAATACAAATAAACTATATTCAAAGATAAAGCTTAAAAAATAAGTACCACCAGTGCTAAACATTACATTTCTTGATTTCATGGAAAATTAACAGCTCTTTTAAGTCCTAATTTTTTTAGATTTGAGTGCTTTTTCTACTCTGATTCCAGTGTAGTAGTTAAATTTATAGCATTAGTAGAGTATTTTTCAAATAGTTATTTCTTTGCTTTATTTTCATCCTGCCACAATCCAATCCCAGAACAAAAATACCGGTGACTCAGTGCTTTTAAGACAAGGTCATTTGCAATTAAATGCTAAGGCAAAAGAGGGTTAAGTATTTCTGGATCATGTTGGGTTTTTTCCACTGCTGTTTGCAGTCAACTCTGTGCTGGTGCAATAAGACCAGGGACTTGAGAGCCTGTATACTGCAGAACAGCAGGGAGCACATGCTGTCCTCCACCTTGGGTAAGCCCTTCTTCTGCTGATACAGTAGCTCACTGGCACCATGTGAAGATGCAGGACCAAACATTACTTTTCTCTTTCTTAATAGGCTTCTTTCAACACTTCTTCAGTCAGCTGTGTCTCTCTAGAGAACACAGACTGCCTGGCAAATCATCTTCTTCCATGCTTTACCAGCATGCTTCAAGCAAAAATCGGTGATTTATGAAACCATCCTCTATGTAAAGTCAAGTGGGTGACCAAGACAGAAAACAGGAAGCATCTCAGTGGTGCAAGCAGGTGACACGGAAACACACTCAGGACAACAACTTTCATTTTTCAACTTTCAACTTTCAACTCTGTCAAAAATCACAAGTATTTAATATTGTGAACAGCAGATACTCGACTGCTGCTCTTGAGAAAGCATCTGGCATTTTTCTTTCATATGAAGAATTTTCTAAGTATTTGGAGCTATGTCTTCTGCTGGTGACAGGGAAGGGATTTTCCACCATAAAAAACAACTCAATCTTTATGAAGCCCTAACATTGCTTTCTTGAATGCATCTTCCGCTGTAGTCACAGAAATACATAAAATGTGCAAATTGCACCCTACGCTATGTTTTCTAAGGAAAATGAGATGTACCCATTTTGGTGGTGTTTATGGCAAGCTGAACTTGCCACAGTATGAGTGGACTTCAAATCACACAATCATGGAATTACAGAATATTCATGGTTGGAAAGGACCTCCTAGATCACTGAGTCCAACCATACCCATAACAAAAAACCCCTAAATACGCTGATCAAACACAACTTCAAAACCACAAAATAACCCCCTAGATGGCTGCCACTGGAGCATGTCCTGAAGCACCAGGTCTACCTGTTTCTTAAACACCTCCAGGGATGGTGACTCAACCCCATCCCTGGGCAGGCTGTTCCAGTGTCTCACCACTCTTTCTGTAAAGAATTTCTTCCTAATATCCAATCTAAGCCTCCCCTGCTGCAACTTCAGACCATTTCCTCTGGTTCTGTCAGTAGTTACTAAGGAGAAGACGCCAACCCCCACCTCTCTACAACCTCCTTTTGGGTAGTTTTAGAGGGCAATGAGATCCCCCCTCAGTCTCCTCCAAACTAAACATACCCAGCTCCCTCAGCCTCTTCTCATAGGACGTGTTCTCTAAACCCCTCACAAACTTGGTAGCTCTCCTCTGGACACCTTCCAGCATCACAGTGTCTTTCCTATAATGAAGGGCCCAGAACTGAACACAGTATTCGAGATGAGGCGTCACAAGTACAACAAGAGAAAACAAGTATTGTGAAGACTCTGACTGTATCTATCCATGCATCAGTTTTTACTGTGAAGCTAAACATTACACAGAGACAGAAATATGGTCCATAATTTGACGGGGACTGCTTCTTCTAAATACACCTCTGTGTGCAGGTTAGGACTTGGTTATTTAATGTCCCTTTAGAAGGATACTGACACAGTTTGCCCAGTTCTGTGTTCAAAGCACTCTGTGAACATTCCCACATAATGAAAGTGGTGACCTCTAGCCCATATTTTACCATATTTTAAGCCATTTCTGAGTGCCATTTCAAATGGCAGCTGTGGCATAGGTGATTCCATGACCTTGAATGGGATGCATGATGTGCTGAGCTACACCTTCTGTTCACTGGCAGCGTGAAGGAGCAGTAGGATGGATTCCTGCACCTTCAGTTTTTGAAGCTGTGTCCTTCCATCCTGCCTGCAGTCACAAACCTGTTTCTGTTTGGTCCCATGCCGACACTAGACAAAAGTCATATATAATATTGAAATACCAGCCTCACCTGAGCTCAGGTGTTTGATCTACTAGAAGTACTCTGTATTAAAATACTGGATGCTGACACTGATTAAATCCTAGTCTAATTCTTTCAATTTTCACTTCTTTTATTTCCCAACCACCCATAGAAGACAATATTGACCAAAGCACCCTTTGAATATGCCGCCTTGCTCAGCATGTTTGCTAGTGTGCAGGGTCTGTACTGGCCTAGCTTCATCATTCTGCTGCAGACTAGATACAAACAAGTAATTTTCTTCTTAGGAGCATAGAGCAAACAGAAAAATGATCTATGGAAGTAGATCAAAGGTGAAAAAATAAATCAGCTTTTTGTAAAGACTTGTTCTTTCTGCTGAAAAAAAACCTGAATATTCCAGATCACTGCCCTAAACCAATCAATGGGAGAGAAAGAACACACATTTTGAAGGCAAAAAAATGTTGCTGCGTGAGCACAAACTGAATTACATGCATCCTATCAAGTTAATCTGATTGTACCTTCAACTGTTTACAAAATTGCCAGGGAAGATACTCAAATATTACCACTTTCCATGAAAATGCCTTTGTAAATTAAGCATTATGAAATATTTCTTGTGGTTCTTGGTACCTAAACAATTAATAAGTAGTAACAGCAAGTGTTATGGAAACTCCTGTCACCTCATTGTGGCCATTTCAAATAAAAAATTTTTCAAGGAGAAGCTCCAGCTCTTCTAAGTCCCTTCCACTCTCAGGACTGAGAAGCTCTTTTGGGTCATGGTACTGCATTTTTTATTGTCTCACAGAAAATGTGCTAGGCACAGGTTAAGAGACACTTAAACGTATATCTCTTTGCTGAAGAGCACAGCACGTTTCTGACACATCTTAGAACCACAGCTGTACAGGTTGCTCATTCAAAAATTGTTTGCAGGATAAATCTAGAAAACAAGGAATGCTAACTCTTCTTCATTTAAACCAAAACTCAGTGAGTCTTAATTAGAACAGCCTCTTGGGGGGTACTGCTTTTTTTTTTTTTGCAAGCTATCAAATCCCAAACAAACTACTATCTAGTAAGCAATGGCATTCTGGGAATTTCATGTCTGATGATGTTGGTCCTTTAATACCCCTGGGATGACATCACTCAATTAGATACAAAGCTGAGCTCATAAAAGGGAACATAAAGAGTTTCCTGTATTAGCTTTATTGTGTGCTCGCATCTGGGTCTATGCAGAATTATATTATGCACATATTATTCTGGTTATCTAATGGAAGAGGTTTGGAGCTGATGAGTTGTTTTATTCCCCACAGCCCATACAGCTGTCTCTGAATTTTAGCACTGTCAGATATGACATCCAAAGGCTTGACTTATTAATATGAATAATGATATCATCATACTAAACCAAATGAATATGAATTGGAAAAAGCAGTTAAGCCACATGCTTCACGGTATAAATTACATCTTGGGAAGAAGAAAATTGTCTATTTTAAGCTTTCTTGCACCTTTCTCTATGGTAACATGAGAGTTTTGTCAGCTCACATATTAAAGTAGTATTTTTAGAACTTAGCTTTCTTCCTCACCACTTCTTGGATTGCTCTGTCAGATAGTAAGTATTATCTTGAAAATAAAAGCTAACTGAAGGCTTACAGTCCATGATTCACTCTCTACAAGTGTGACAGAAAGTTGAGATATCACTTCCCCAGTGATTTCAGAACAACTTGTGTAACGTTTGGCTCAAATAAAATGTTGTTTTTCCCCTCCTCAGTTGTGTAATAAATAAAGGATCAAGAGGTGAAGAAATGCAAATAATATTATCAGTGCGAGTAACGAGATCCTGAAACATTTTCTGAGAGATCTGGTAGTTTCTTCATCTTAAAATGCTATTAATTACAAATTGGTGTCTTTCTATAGTCTTAAATTCAGCTCTAGTCTGGTCAGGAATTACTGGATAAAATACAATGAACTTGACTGGGCTGGAGTATCAGCATATGATCTGAATAATATCTCCTATTTTAAAAATTTCTGAGGCAATATGTACCCAAAGGAGGTTTACATACTAACAAAATTACCACCGGAGGTGTTTCACAATCAGTGAGAATCGAGCAAAAAAGGGCGTAATAAAAGATAATTGGCACTGGAAGGAGTCAACATAAATCCTGTTTCAGTCTAAAGGAGAAAGAAATCTCACCCTCCTTCATCCTTCCACCATCTGTCTCAAGGTTAACTATTATCTGTTAACTTCTAAAGTCAAGCACAAAAGTAAATGCTGCAGCTTTATAATTTTTATTAGTTGTGCATAAACTTATTCTCTCTTTTATAGGAAAAATCTGGGCATGGGGCCACTAGAAAACTTGACTTTGAAGAAGTTCAGTCAACGGAAGCGAAACACAAATATTGCCATAGAAGAAAGCCCCCAAGAAAATAATTGGACCTGAAGCCAAAATCTCTAAATTCTTGGCATATTTGTTCACAGTCTTAATTTAATTTAATTTAATGGGATTCGTGAATGATCCCAGTGCTTTTGCCTCCACTGTCTCAACCAGAGAAGCCTCCACATACCTATAGCCCCATTTGAAATTGACTTTTGTAATTAATTTTCTAAAATAAGTGTACTTAATTTACACAATGTTTACTCCCCTTCCCTATTGTCCAATGAAGTAAAAAATAGAACTCAACTCAAAATGATTTTGCCGGTCATTGTAACTAGACCTCTATCTGCTTTTCTGATGAGTTTTTTTATTTAGCTTGTCTTTCTAAATATTTTGATTTGCCTTTCAGGTTAACCTTGGTGGCTTTCAGCATGGGGGGGAGCATAACATAACAATTAGTCTGTAGTACCTGGAACTGGAAGCGCCTGTTGTTTTAGAGACACTGCAAAGAGCTATCTCTTTTTATTAACGTTAGCCTTCAAAGACCGAGCATACTGTATAAAGTATTTCTATACACAAGCTGATTAAGCTTTTGGATTTTCTTCTGTTAGGCAGTCTGATAATTTGCATATTAATATGACATGAAAGAAGGTTTCTTCCCACCCAACCTCTCATTAAATGCTAAGTCTGCTTATCCAATGGATGTCGGTTTTCTCCAGGTCTCCTAACACAGATCTATCTGGGCCACGCAGCAGTCTTGAGCAAGGCAAAAGACTGAATAAAGCCAGAGACTTTCATTGCTCAGGTAAGCCACAGCTGGCAATTCAGCTTCCTACACATGCCTGCCAAGACTCCCAGCTCCTGAGCTGCTCCCTGTTGATAGCTATAACTACAGCACTGCCCTGCTCTTCCAGAAGCATTTCAATTTCTCTTTTACTGAGACATGCGCGTACATGCAACTCTACATGTGTAAATTAGACGTGGTTGCCCAGAGGGGAAGGAGAATATCCACCCTCACTGACACGCACAGCTGAAAAAGGCATGGTTCATGGTGTTGTGACCTTGAAGCCAGATCTAACGTTGAGACCCGTCCTGCTTTGGGTTAGGGGGTTGGACCAGAGACATCCAGACCTTCTTTCCAACCAAAAGGATGCTGTGATTCTCTATCAGTGGCACTTCTGTATTTATTCTGGGCATAGGGATTTCAATTCTATCATATAAACTCTTGATGATTTAAACAATGTTATTTTCTTCTGGGTAGTCTCATCTCTCTTTGAAATACCTGATCTGTATTCTGGAAGAAAGGCTTTTTATAGGTTTTGAGGAGCCTGAATTCACTGCAAACCATCCCACATGCTACATTTTAGAAGAAAATACCGCTGGCACAAAATTCACAGTTGATTGTGTTTGCCAAATATCGGACAAACTCTGAATACCGAAGAGCTCTTCTCACTCTGTCCAACTTTCTCTGGTTTTATTTACTAGTAGACATAGCTTGTTTACAGATGCTGTCTTCTAGGAAATGTTCAAACAACAAACAGCCCCCTGCTCTCCCCTGTCCTTGTCCTCAGATGCCTCAGTTCATATTAGAACAATTTCCTTTTCCCTGAAGCACTTATTTTTCTGCCACCATTACAGCCAGTGAAAGAATTTACTCCTTCCACTCACAGAATGATCTTGAGTATTTGCAAATGACAGTTATATAATGTTTTGAATAAAAGTGAAGTATATCCTGCTATTCTTTAGATGCTTCAAATGTTTCTGTGTAAATTATGTATTAATCTGCATATGGAGAAAGGCTAACAATATTTTTTATGCTGGAAATAGTGGTGTATATATGTGTGCATGTGCATTCATAAAATAATCTGCTGTGACAAAAGCATCATACTCTAAAGTTGATGATCTGTGATAATCAAGGAAGCTTTTTTTTTTTTTAATTGCCAAAATTATTCCCAGAACTGCTAATTAGAGGTCTTGCATTTTTCTTAATTTATGTTGTTAAAACTGAAATAATCTACAATAATTTAGTTTCTTCGTTTAACATGGTACTTAATCAGAAGCATTATTAACGATGACTTTTAAATATAAACATAATTACATTACCAAAATATGCAAATGTGTATTTTTTTCCAGCTATTTTCACAGACATTTACTGGTTAAGTAGTTAGAGATTGTTTTGAGAGACTAAGAAATAAAAAAATTCCATTAATATTATAGGGATCTATCTCTACTTTTCTGACGTTACTGTTTCTGAGGCAACAGAAGTTGCTATGAAAAATGCTTTGGCCACAGTCCCATCACAATGAGATAAATGTTATAAATACATACAACGTTTCAGAAAGTATCACTTTTCTTTTCTTTTTTCTTTTTTTTTTGGTCCATTGTATTTTTACTGGTGGAATCTGCCTAATGCTCTGAATTGAATTGTACATCTCAAACTTTTCCTGTTCTGTAATTTCATGATGGGCAGTGCTGCTGTCAGACTTCATGAGGTAAAAAATGTCACCACGCAAAGATTTGCTGTCGGAAAACTTTCATCTTCCAAGCAATGAAATGAAAGAAAATGTAAAGAGAGCACGTCCTCTGTTGTACAGCAAAATGGAATATCCCATCTTCTTGGTCCTAGAGTTTAGGTCCACATTTGCACAGTGCTTTGGAGCGCAAGCTGTGCAGCTCTGGAGGGAAAAGCTGTGCGCTTGTGGGGAAGCCTCTCCTTGCTCACGAATGTGCTATCACTATTTTGTGTACATTGTGGTTAGCGCAGATAGATTAGAGTCATGGCTTTTGGATTCTCTTCTGTCAGCTATCACACATTCCTGGGTGGTCTGGCACAGTAAGTGCATCCATCTGTAAAATAAACAAACTGCAACACATCAGAAAAGTGTCTTTTTCCATAAAGATTGTTTCAAAATCAACAGCTTTAGTATTTCCTACTTTTTAAATTTTCTCTTTTTTTTTTTTTTTTTTTTTTTGTATCTTCTTTACTATTTTTTAAAAATTTTATTATCTTCTACTGCCTTTCTATTGCTTTTTTCTGCTGGAAGAGCATGTTGCCAAGATAGAGACGGTAACAGAGAGGTTGTTCCACACTCATCCCTTATACTTTAGGTGAGGTTTATGAAGATCCCAGTTCTTCAGCTGCGTTCACTAAGCAGGCCTTTACTGGGGAGAAGCTAAGGAATTGTTCATTATTTTATTAGAACTTTCTAGAGCAGTGCAAGTTCTCCCAGAGCAGGAAACTGGCCACATGACTGCAGGGATACTTTATATTCAGTGCAGTGCTGCCCATGTGCCGTGTTTGCACACAAGGAAAGTGCTGGCTGATTCCTGCTTGCTGAAATTATGTGAGGCAAAGCTGAGGCTGAGATATGGGACCTCTCTTTTCTCCAGCCTGATTTGTCTGTCACCCTTATTCTAAATTTAAGATAGGGGTTTACAGAATGCAAAAGAAGGACTCAGAAATGCTGGCAGTTAAATTAAGCAGTGGAACATCTCGTGTTTATTTTTAGTTTGAAAAAATGGATTCTCTTGTGCATATGCTGAAGTTCTGCTGTCAGAGCCCAGCTGGTAATGTGCATGTTTTTGAAAACTTTGTGAACAAGTAAATGTTAGCCATGCTTAGAAGGACCTTTGGCTTAGCTTCTGACCCTTTTGTGATTATTTTTGGCAAGAAAGTTCTATAGAATAATAAGCAGTGGGATTGAAACATAGAGAAGAGCTGTGCTCTGTGTTGATGAAAGCTCTCAGTCAGCTTTTCCCAAAGGAGGACTTTCTCTTCTACACTTCACTGTCTGTCACCTTCTTTAAGATGAACCAAGAGCCAGCTGTACTGCACCTGTGAACCTCTGCCTGTCAAAGCCAGTAGGCTCTCAGCATTTCTTTTAGCTTCTTTCATGAGTGACACCTGCCAGATTCAGAAAGCAATGCCATGCTGCTTTTCAGCATCCCAGAACTCTGGTGTCTCTGAGCCAAAACATATATTTGCTCAGAATAGCAGATGTCTCCTATCTTTATTGAACAGTTACTTCAGCTCAAAATGAAGACCGTTGTCCCAGAAGACCTTGAAAGAAGTTTTGTGCAACATTAGATAGGAATAGCACAATACAGGTAAATGTGTAATGCGCAGAGCTGACCTTTGGCCTGCTTATTTTTTCTCTCTCTTGGAGAATAATGTCTGTACATAAACACTGTGTGATGGACTCCTTGACAGCTGCAAATCATGAGCCTCCTATACTAGGGAGATGTTGGACTTAGAGGTTTATGGTGGGATTCATCTCCTTTAACTTGAGATATCTGTCATAGAATCATAGAATCGTCAGGGTTGGAAGGGACCTTAAAGATCATATGGTTCCAATCCCCCTGCCATGGCAGGGACACCTCCCACTAGAGCAGGTTGCTCAGAGCCCCATCCAGCCTGGCCTTCAAAACTTCCAGGGCTGGGGCTTCCACCACCTCTCTGGGCAACCTGTTCCAGTGTCTCACCAGCCTCATGGTGAGGAACTTCTTCCTCATGTCTGATCTGAATCGACCCACCTATAGTTTTGATCCATTCCCTCTAGCCCTGCTACTACCTATCGCATAGACATCATCTCTGAACTCTCTGTGCAGGTTATCCTCAGTGGCAAAGCAGCACTTTTATGTGATGATTTCTCTCCTCCTAAAGTAAAAATCTAAAATATTGAATTAATTGCTCTTTAGGAAGGCCAATTTCTCCCCTCTGATGCTGAAGGGAGTCTAGATAACTCAGATGTTGACATCTGTTTGTTAGCTTCTAAATATAGGCTTTCAGTGTGGAGATACATCAGCTGTTACTGGCAGAACTAACAACACCCAAGAATTTAACTTTCCTTTAAATCTAGAGGTCTGTTTTAGTTCTGTAAGCTATATATTTAAAATCTAATATGAGAAAAAGCACTTTCACATGTGGACATGAACTGTTCATTACCTGAGTGTTTTAAAAATATTTTCCAGTATGTGCTTTTGTGATATCTTCCCAGAATGATCAATATATTTAATCTCTGTTACTTCTCATTTTTAGAGGTGAAGCAATAAGTTAGACATACTTTAATTCAATGAGAAGTACATTAGTTATGATTAGTCATGCTCTATACTTCTTTTTACCTGAAAACCCCTGAAATACAAAATTAAAAATAAAATCAATTAGAAGATTAACTCTTCTATTACTGCTTCTATTTTACAGTGTATCTTCAAAATATAGTCGCCACCCTCCAATCCTATAAAATTTCTTGAAAATTACACTAGTGAAGATACTTCTTAATAAATGACAGTGAATTTTGTTTCTCTTGTTTCTTTATTTGTAATTTTTCATTCAGCCCAATTTTTGATGTTAGCCTGATAACACCTTGGACAATATAAAGCCTGGTCTACAGCTTTTTCAGCTTTTTGTCAATGTCATTAATATGGAAAGCTGCCCATTTTCACTCTTTCAGTACAAGAGACACGTGTAGATTGGCTAACAAAGCCTCTCAACTGTAGAGAAATAGCAATGTTGTTGCCGAGAGTGTGATTGGAGGAAATTAATTCTGGATAAAATGCAGATTTAAGTTCTGAGACCTTAAGTTGTCCCCATCTTATCTGCTCCAGCACCATGCAAATATTACTCATTAATGATGCAGCTTTGAATTTCTACCCTGTTTCCATCATTTCATATCTTGGCACTCAATCACATTTATATTGTAATTTTATTAGAAAATGCTGATGTCCTGTTCTTGTTAAAGGAATGAAGGTGATAAATATTTCTCCTTGTTTATTATATCTGCTTATGATGGATTTATAGGAGAGGTGAAAGGAAAGTAGAATAAAGCCATCCAGATACATTTTTAATATGGGGGTTTGTGATTCTGCAATGGCAACTTTATAATGAGACTTGAGCGATAGTACCTGTTATGTTCTCAGCCTGTAACCCCCCAGTGCTACAGGTTTGTGCACAAGAAAAACATTTCTGCCACATTGAAAATGTAGAGGTTAAGTGATAAGCTAGACGTATTTTATTTCTGACTTCAGGTCACTCTGTTTATTAAGCAGTATCCAACACCACAGTTTTGTGGATTCCAGCAGAGTAACTTCTGTTGCGGGCTGCTATTGAAATGATTAAGGCAGGTTTCATACAGCCAACTGCTCACAGTAATTTCATTAGGAAAAAGAAAAACAAACCAAAGACAAAAAAAGCAATGAGGTTTTCTTCATAATTTCCACTCGTTGCCCATACTATGGTACATATATATCCATTAATATTCCAAGATTTCAGAATGAAAACGTTGAATCTGAACTTCAGTCCCTACTAAAAGGAAATGCCCAGCCCCACTGCAGGTTTTTCTGTGAAGGATTGATGCAGTGGAGCAGCACAGGCTCGTGTGCTCTTCACTTTGACACCCAATAGGAGACCTTCCCATGGAAAGCATTTGTTTTGTCCTTCCCACCTCACACATCCTGCACCCGTGATCACCATCACCTAACCCATAGCACACCACAGATGATACAGCTTCAGCTTCAGTTTCAATACATTATTTCCCATGGCATGAGCAAGCCTGCAGGGTGTCCCAGGATGCTCTCTACAAACTATATGCTAGTAATTAATGCCTGAAGTCATGTCTTGAGGGTAATGCTTGTGCTAGGGGACGTGGTTTTATCACAGAGCTTCCAGATGGTGATTTACTCTAACTAGGGATTCAGAGTTTGTTTAATTATATACTTGCTTTTCATCTATTGGTCTCCAAGCAATTCATGATTAGGCCAGTAATACTACCTCAGCTTCCATGCATACCAGTGGCAGGAGTCGATGCAAATCACAGAATCTCTGAGTCCCAAGCTATCTGTGACAGTATTTTGAGAAGGTTTTACTAGTCAGCATTTTTTCTGTTTTCTCAGTGTTTGGTAGTGCATATGGATTCTTTTTTGCTTGTTTGTTTTCAATACAGATGTCACTTTAAATTAGAGTAAATAAGAGCAAGTCAGTGGAATTCCCATCTAAAAGAAAAAACTAAACAAAAAGGCATTGTTTTATCTTTAAAACTGTTTGCTTCTCCCCTCCTTCCTCTCTCCTAAACTTAAAATATCCAGCTATAATTAAATATTATCCTTTTGAAGTAGGGAACTATATTCACAGGATTGGAGAGGCCAAGAGGCAAAGCCGAGATGGGAAAGTGTAGCTTTCTCTGAGCTTCGTGGTGGGAACCACAATATTGCCTTTGCTCCAGTCTCTTCAGATGGTTTCCCAGCAGGACACTGAGCTATTTGTACACATCCTGATGCACAGCTACAGTCTGTAATCTAATTTAAGTTTAATGTGTTCTATAAACTTAATTTAAAAGCATATTTATGCAATTAAAGAAAGAAGTCTTCGCTATCTTGGACCTTCTTTTATGACCCCTGTTCACTGCCCACCTCCTCCTTCGGTTTCCCTAAATCATGGAATCACAGAATGTTTTGGGTTGGAAGGGACCTTTAAAAGTTATCCCTCTGCAGTGATCCCCTGCTCTTTTCTCTTGATGCTGTTTTATGAAGAGTTAAATGGGTATCTCCTGTCACTCTTGTACATCATGGATTCTGACAGGGCTGGTGCCATTTTTCCCATGTGCAAAAGGAAATGGTGTCTGTGGAGTTGTCTGCTCCCTCATGCTTTGCAGTGGGCACTCAGAATTCCTCCTCTGGCCAGCACCCTGCACTGGCGGATCTCCCTGCTAGGGGTCACTCCTGCTGTCTGGCAGGGTAGGCAGAGTGCAGCCCTCACATCTTCACCATTTGATTTGTGTCTTGCAATGGGACCTTGAGCCAGGCTGATGCTTAAGGTTATGTGTATACCAGTCTCTCTCTCAAGAATTTGACAAGCATCCTGGTGAGAAACAGATTACCTGCTGGAAATGTATGGCTTAGATCCCACTCCTCTTGGACTACAGGTCTTACCGTTCTCATGATTTTAGATCATGGATTGGCACCTAAGTTAGGTGTGAGTCATAAGAGGTCTGACTACAGCTCATAACCTCTGACAGCTAGAGGCTGTCAGATTCTGGAAGAGAGCAGGAAAGGCGTGAGTAAATGCATGATTATAGCATCCCAGCAAAACTCTTCCTGCTCAGCACCAGATAGCCAAGCAGACTAGAGGCAGAATGGGCACCTGCGTATGTTGCAGCCAGTGTGGGGCAGACAGGGCAAGAATTCCTCCAGAGTGAGCGGTGGTCAGAGCAGGCAGGTCAACCTGCTGGGCTCATCCTGCTGAGTCCCAGCCTTACCTTCTGGCTTTCTCAACAACAGGGATCTAAGCAGCACTCACAGCATGAGATGGTAGGATTCAGAAATCCCTCTGATGTGTTGAAAGAAGCAGCAGCTGCCTTCAACTCTCCTTAATCCCCTCCCAAACACATATGCAGGACGTCTCTGTAGTGGCACTGCAACAGTAGAGCTTCTGGACTTCCAGGTCCATTCTCCATATCAGCCTCCCAGCACAAGAAGAAAACCAGTCAGGCTTCAACTGCTCATGGCCGTGGTTATGTTTCTGTAAGACGTGAAAAAACCAGCCTCTCAAATCTTTGCAAATGTACAACTACAGCTGCATACACACAAGTCCTATCCATGCAACCAGCAAATGAACAACTTGAATAAATCCAAACCTGATAAAGTAGAACAGAAAATTTATCACTTGCTTATAAATGAGTACCATGAGGCTGATTTTGAAAAAGACAAGTGATAGAGAGGGTTTTTTTTCCCCCTTTTTCTTCTGATAGGTTTTTTTTTTAATAGCAAGATGTTGAGAAACATTCCCTTTGGGGACACTTCGAGAAATTCTAGCTTGAGATTCTGAGGCAGGCCCAGGAGTCCTGTTAATACTTGGTGGTACAGCCTTTGTTTGAGAAAGTATCTTAATTTCACAGCACTCAAAGGCAATATAATCATTAACAAAATAAATAAGTGCATATGTTCTTGGGGTACTCAGCCACTATAGTACACTTGTACTGAAAGGATACAAACATCATCCTGAAAATGAAAACCTGCTGCTATTTTTTATTAATTCTGGATCTTCTATATTTTTACTTTTTATTTGTATCTGCGAAAATCTGGTAATTTGAGAGCAGTAACTTCAATTAACAGTTTAGCTGGATTTGCAAAAATTGTCTGATTGGAAATTCCAATGATATGCCAACTATTAAGTTCCATTTCAAATTAATTCCAACCAGCAGGAAGTTGTGTGGAAGATTTATTTTTCCGAGTGACAAAACCTCTAAATACAGGATATATACAAATCTCCCTGAGGGAAGGGGAAAATGAAGAGCCAGGTAGTTATGCTGGTATAGAAATCAGAGGAATTGCAATGAAATCAAGAGTTAATGCTCATTTACAAAGCATAGCTCAGAACAGGCATTGCCCTGAAGTGCTTTCCTCCTCAGCCATTTATCATCTCCTCTGAAGCCATTCTGGAATGGGTTGAAGTAGTAGTTAAAAAAACCCCATATATATGGTATGGAATCAAGATAAAAATTGAAGCAGCATGTTGTGAATCAGTTTTGCTTATAAGAACTATATATAGAGAGAAACCTCCTTCCAAGGAGATTTCTGTGGAGAGCATACAAAATACTTAACAGACAGTCTGAAAATACATCCTGACACTCTAACCTGCAGAAAGGAAGAGGCTTCAGTTCAGGTTCCTTGAGCCAAAATAATTATGCAGATTCCGACTGAGCTGGATAGTTTTTCCTCTGCATGTGTGTGAGTGCTGGTTTATATTCCACATTCAAATGTTTATTATTTAATTGGGATGGCCCTTATTTTCTAGACATCCAGATTTGTTATATAAAACACTGTGAACGCTGAAGAATCATTGTAATCACACATTTCAGTACACAGTACTGCCAGGCCACAGGGACCAAACTGAAGAAACAATTCATGCATCTTACACTGTGAGCTGAAGGACATCGGATGCAGTGAACTGATAAAAGAAACAAGAGCCAAATGAGGCTCCCCTTGTAGAAAACAATCCTCCATCCATACTGGAAAACTGAACTCCAGTTGTGGGAGGAAGGAATACCAGTCTCAGCTGGTATTGTGCAGTGACTAGCTGCTCAGCAGCACTGTATATATGAGAGATTTTGTTAACATCTTAAAAACTACCTGGAAAAAGCATGGAGTAAAACTGAGCTTTGTGTTTCCCAGTTGTGTCATGATGTGTCATACACAAAAATGGATGGTGGGATCAGTACTTAAGTCAAGGGGGAAATTTGATAGGTAACTGAATGAGTACAAAAGCTTCTCAAACACCAGCAAATTTCAATTTCTTCATATTAAAAATGCTTTTAAAAACATGGTATTTTATTATCAAGAGAGGGGATTCTGCCACTCTGCTCTGTCCTGGTGAGACCTCATCTGCAGTACTGTGTCCAGCTCTGGAGCCCCCAGCAGAAGGATGTAGACATATTGGAGCATGTCCAGAGGGGGGCCACCAAGATGACCAGGGGAATGGAGCATCTCTTGTATGAAGACAGGCTGAGGGAGTTGGGGCTGTTCAGCCTGGAGA
>JAAGNO010008254.1:39839-53762 GCA_033439905.1 Ceryle rudis
ACCCGGCACTTGGTCTTGTTAAACCTCATCCCATTGACCTCAGCCCATCACTCCAGCCTGTCCAACTCCCTCTGCAGAGCCTCCTACCCTCAAGCACATCAACACTCCCACTTAATTTTGTGTCATCTGCAAAAGTACTGAGGCACATTCGATTCTCTCATCCAGGTATAAACCAGCAGTTTTCAATATCTGGAAGCAAGAATTGAAACAACAATTGAGGAAATGTTCTTGTTATATGACTCCCCTTCACAGCTCCAAGGTTGTCACCAAATACATCTGCTTCCCTACATGATGGCATATTTGCAGTCATGTTTCCCATGAAATAAGTCAGCTGATGAAAACCACTGTTTTCTGAGCAGAGAAACAGGGTTGTACTCCCAGCCAGCGTTTGATTGGGACTGGTGCTTGGTGATGCTGAATGTTCAAATTGCTCTTAACAGAGTTATTGTTCCATTTGTATTTGTGTAACTTTCCTACTCTTTCCTTTTTCAACAGTAACTGTGGCTCTTGTATCTGAAATTGCACAACTAAAACGTGTTAAAACAGCCAGAGAACAATGTCTGGAGAGTCGTGGTCAGGCAGTGAGTAGGGGCCTGTTTCAGTGTGGCCACCATGTAGGGGAGCATGTTCAGTCTCCGAGTCCATGGCGAGGGCTTGGGGTCCTTCACTTCATGATAGGCACTAGGATTTTTGTGGCAGATGGTATTCATAGTCATAAATAAACTGAAAGCAAGGAAAGCAACCTGGTTGAACACCTAAGTGCTGCAAGGAATACTGGCCAGTGGAGACTCTCGCTTTCCTCTTTCATTTTTTTCTCAGACCCGCTGTGTTCTGCGCTGGGTCGGTTCCTGATTCACTAGGATCTCATTAAAACACATGAAAAGATGAATGAAAAAGGCCCCGGGTAATACAATAAATGTATTTTCACTCTTTCTTTTCTCTCCTAAATAGATGTTCCTTTTCTTCAGCAGCTGGAAGTCGACTATCTTGAAAGAGACACACTTAAGTTAGCAGATAAGATGGCCTTTTTCCAGCTGCAAAGCTATTTTCTAAATGCATCCTGGAGAGATGATACTGTTTCATGTCTCCTATGTTTTCTTACGAGGGTACAAAGGAGCCCAGTTGAAGAGCATTTAGATGTGTGTATTTAGATGTATGTATATTTGTGTGTGTGCATTATGGTTCACCTTGCTCTATATACTGGGATCATTTTCTGGCACTAGCTGTAGATGCTTAAGTGATTTGGGGTTAAATTCTTTGCTGAATCTTGCTATTGGTATCATAATACCAACTTTAAATGCCACGGAAGTTTTTTAAGATCAACAAAAATTTCCACACTCTGTCTTCAGGGCAATGTACTATGTTTACAGCTGCACCACTGCAGCCATTGGTGTAATCTAGGTACTGCATTTTCCAGTGTTACTGCAAAACATATCTAATTTTATGACATTTAATCTCAGAGCATTAATGGAAAGGCTCATTTAATAAAATATATTTGCAAGCAAGGACAATTAGCCTAGCAGTAGCAGTTAGGTGAGGAAAACTGTGGACTGTGAGCAGAAAGCTCTTTCTGCTTATGTTTATTGCAATGCACAATAAATCATTTACAGCAAGAATAAGTTACCTGATTATTTCCAGTGTCTGCTCTTCAATTAACAGTAAATGTGCACCTTTAAAAAAAAAAAAAAAAGATGTAAGTTCATTTGGTGCATTAGGTTTTTGTTTCAGCCTGGAGAGAAGATAATATCTCTGGATTTTATTCTTGGCCATTAGACTGGAGTCCATTGCTAAGAGCCCAGCTAGCTGTGGGGCCTTTCACCCAGCTTTGCTGGGAGGGGAGTGGGGGGGCAGGGTGGGACTACCTATGCTCTGCAACCAGTGACATTTTGTAATTCGTTTACTATAGCATTACAACTTTAAAGCTTTAAAGCATGAGAGCAGACTGGGGTAATACTCCCTGTCTGGAGTTGCCCGGCAAGTATGACAAGAAAATTGCTGGTAGTGTGACAATAAACTGTGTCTTTGTAAAGGAAGCTGGGTCACTCAATCCAAAAAGCTGTGTCAATACAACAAAAATAATCCGATTCAGCCCCTTTTATTGGTTGTTCTGATCTTTTCATTGCCAGGGAGCTGTTTCTTATATCTATGAATCAAAAAAGTAAAGCTGACACTAATACTATTCACATTATGAATTATGAGAGCACAGGCACCTGGATGAGCTCTTTTTTATTTCATGTGCAGTGCGTTTATGTAAAAATTATGCAGGGAAAGGAAAAAAGATTCACCTTCATAAAACTTGGGGCAGTCAGGCAGGCAAAACAGACAGTACTGGATGACTGAGCTGCCCAGAGTGAAGCCTTGGTTCAGAGCACTGAGGACCTGATGAGGGATGTGCTGGGAATGCTGATCTCAGGGGCTCAGTTCTGGGAGGCATGCTCTAAGGGAAGCCTCTGAAGCAGGTATCTTAGCAGTGAATATTGAAGGAGCTTCTTCATGGAGCAGTGACTCATGAAGAGACTTGGATGGGAGAAAATTGATACAGATCAATTGTAAATCTCTATGGTGATCTGCAGATGGCAGTTGCTATGTGATTGCTAAGAACAGCTGTATGAACTATAAAAGCTTCTTGCCTTGCAATCAAAGCAAGATTTATTCTGGACAATTTCTAGGTAACATTGCTCATGCACTGAATCCATAAATTTCCTAAAGTGGTGCAATGAAAAAGATAGATGAACTATTGTGGAATCACTAAGCCAGGAGTTCTCATCCCAAGGTCAAATATATAAAAACTGAGAAACCCCAGGAAGTCTATGTTCCTAACAGAAATGTTCAAAATAAATGAGAACAGGTTTGCATGCTTTTGAACAAGGATATTACTCAGGCATCTTGTTTACGTTATTCCTTTTATACATATAGAATGCCTGTGCTTCAGCAGATTCAATTTTATACTAAACAAAGATATTGTGCAACAACTTTTAACTATTTTAAACCGTTTACTGTGGTTAATTGATGTCAATTTTTATGTGGTGTGATAATAAAAACGTAAAAAAGACACAAAAGGAATGGTATGAAGTTAAATATTCATTTTTGTAGATCTTTTTATGCTTTGAGGACTATAGAAGTAAATATACATCCTAAAAAGTGATAATTTCAAAAGGTGTTCTCTAATATCAGGACTGAATCCAGGATTTGACTGACTTGACTGTGCAGCAGTTCATCAGACACTCGATGCCAATCGCTGTTAGGTGTGCTTTAATAGCCAAGGTTATGACTAATCAGATTTTAAAGTTTGATTTTTTATTGATAAAAAGAAAATATATTATCTATTTTGAAAAAAAATCAGCAAATGAATGAGTTTTTACTAATTAGAGGAATAGTTTAAATTTCCTATCTTTGAAATAATCCTGGGTTTATGAGAACTAACAGTGACTAATCTCAGTACAAAAGATAATAAGTGCTAATTAGAAATTTTGTCCCATTTTTGCCAGTTTTACATAGATAATGTTCCAAGTTTTAACACTTGGGAAGACCCTGTATATAAAACCTGAGTCCAGAGCATAAGTATAATTAGTTTCACATTGAGGAAAACCTGCAATATATATCAATCCTCAGAAAAATACTATTAAAAGAAGAACTGATGTTTACAAACAATTTCAGAGCCTGGAGCTATTGCAGCAAAACACCATTGTTATTCAGCAGCACAATGTGGGTGGAGAGCTACGAGCTGAAAGGACCTGTGATTATTGATTTTGCATTTCACTCGAACATAAAATTTTGCTTTCTTTCCAGAGTCGTGTAATTACACTTTATGATGAGCCTTTTCCATTAGAGTTATTTTTCCATGGACCTCTATTCAGTGTTCTGGTGCTGTCACCGTGTTGCTAGGCCAGCGGCGAGGAGATCTCTGTCTCAGAGGTTGTTTCCTGCTTCAGCGAGGTGAAACTGAACAGCTCTGAAAGCTTTAAACAATATTCATCAGAAGGTCCCCTTTCAAGCCCCAGCTTACCGTTGGTCCCTGCCCCCCTGTCTGATAGCCCTTTTTTGCTACTTCAGTAGAAAGAGATCAAACTTGAGGCTTTAGCAACTTAGCAAAGAGTAAAAGTTAGGCCAAATGTGTAAATTTTGGATGCATGTGTGATGGGGAGCCCTCTCTGTTCAAGAGGGATTGGCATTAATGTTGTTTTGACCCAGCAGATAGATACAGGAGAGCTGTGTAGTTCAGGCTGAATGCTGCCTTCTGAAGTGACTGTAGGTCCTCTAATAAAGATTCGCTTTCTTACTCCTCAGGCCACTAAGTCCAAGGTTAATGGACAAGGGCTGTTCTACCTTTTAAAAGATTTCCATATGTGAATTTTTCACCCCAGTAATTTGCTAGTGTTCACATATGGATCAGCTTTCTCAGCTGCTAGAGAAGATTTTTTTGTTTGTTGTGTTTGTTACCTCCTGCTAAGGTTATAGGGGTAGTGTGAATAGGAGAGGATAAACTCAATTTTTTGTCTTTCTTGGGTTTCCCAATCAGAATTGCTTAGGAGAGCCTATTGAGCACAGCCATGTGTGCACGATCGAAGTGAAGAATTGAATAAGAGAAGCAACTGAAGGGAGTGGGATAAATTCAAAGGTAAAAGGGATGAAACAGAAGCATGTTCCAGTGAACTGAATTCAGGGAGTGAGAAGGCTGGAATCCTGGGCAGGTGATACCCTGATCCCATGCAGGCTGGTAGCCACAACTCCACTGAAGCTTTCCAGTCTAAAATGTCTTTTCTCTATTTTCTTCAAAGCTATGATGTTACCTGGTGGTAGGACTAGAGGGAATGGTAGTAAGTGAAATGGATCAAAACTAGAGGTGGGTCGATTCAGATCAGACATGAGGAAGAAGTTCCTCACCATGAGGCTGGTGAGACACTGGAACAGGTTGCCCAGAGAGGTGGTGGAAGCCCCAGCCCTGGAAGTTTTGAAGGCCAGGCTGGATGGGGCTCTGAGCAACCTGCTCTAGTGGGAGGTGTCCCTGCCATGGCAGGGGGATTGGAACCATATGATCTTTAAGGTCCCTTCCAACCCTGATGATTCTATGATTCTATGATGCCTTGCTTTGAGGGTTGCCTGTAGCCCTCACTGAGGTAACCCAAAGCCCAACTTCCTGTGCACACGTGCAGACCTGTCAGGTTGCATGCTCTGAGCATGGCAGTCAGTTTTCTGACTGCTACCTCTTATTTGTCATATGTCCCCCTCCAGGACACTATAATTGGTCCACTGAATCCTTTACCCCAGGCAATACGGTGGTGTAAGCACTGCCTTTATTCATCTTACGTACTAATGTGCACCATTGCATCCCAAAAGTTGGTGCTTGTCCATCACATCACCGTGCTCCATCCTGTACGTCAGGGTGCCAATGCTGTAAATGCTCTGTAGGTGTATCCATAACATGAAGATGATAATGAGCAAAGCATAAAAGGTGCTGGCAACATGAAAAGGCAGCTGTCGTGGGACTTTGTAAGCCCTTCACTAGGAGAGACAGCTTTTTTCTCTTAGAGCTATTGACTAGGAGCATTCTAATCCGTAACACCCCCTGAGTCATTATGGAAGAATCAGTGTCTGTAAAATAGTATTATCTCAATTCGTTGGAAATATCAACAGAAATAGCAAAAGAAGGAAAAAACCCCCACTCATTTGGTATGTTTTTCTATTTTGAGTATTTGCTATTCTGTTTAACTATTAATAACACAGACATTTTGGCAAAGTATATGTGGAAAACTTCCTGACAATAGGACCCTTCAGAAATTATCTACCAGACTAAGTGCTAGAACTTCGTAATTTATGATGTCTTTATCTCATTTTGGATAAAAAAAAATGGTCATAAATATAATGTAGAAAAAAACTTGCAAGGGCAAGAGTCTAGAGTAATTTACATAAAGGAGAGAAGCTCATTGGCTTGCAAGTTCTTTCCAGCTCTGATTTCTATGCACTGAGTAGATAACACTTCATGAAAATTACATTTTTAATGACTTTGTTCCAAGTTGTTCAAAGTAATTTGTATATTCAGTGGATATGCTTAGCTGTATAGTAGAAAAACATCTATAAGCAATAAAAAATTACTCTGATAATAATAAAGCAATAAAAAACTACTCTGATGCCTGTGCTGAATAAAGAACAGAGAGTAAATTCTTTAAGTCATGGACATTTATCTGGTAAAAGAAATCATAAGGCTGAGCCAACATGTAATACATTAATCATTCTGCCCTTGGCAGAACTTAGTGCATTTATGTGATATATTCTATTAAATAACTTTAATCAATCCCTTTCATTTTTGGTCATAAGAGGAAAGCAGTAATTTAGAAAACTCACTTGCCTTTTTTGTTGTTGTTTGAGAAATGATTGTGGAATTCTAATATTTAGCGTCTGTCTATGCTGATAGATGGGCAGCCACATATTGCTAAAGCTTGACATGTGAACTAAGTCACGTGCTTCACTTATCAAAGTGGCTTTTCTGTAATAAGTCCCAGACCCCGAGTACCTGTGTCCACCTCATACCTCTGAAAAGTTGTGTGATGCTCATCTTTCAGAGCTCATGCCTTTAAACATAGACTTTTATGAATTTCTTTTTGATTATTTTTAGGACAGCCTGCCTGTACTCATAGAATTTTGTCTGCCCAAAATACTGACAGTGGTTATCAGCAGCATCATGAGAAAGTTGTGAGGTAGCCAAAAAGAGATGAAGACAGAAAGGTCTGGTAGAGTTAGTCAAGCTGTGGGTCAGCACTGACTCAGATTTGGAGACACTCTTGACTCATGACAGAGTGGAAGAGATGTCTCACGTGCTGCCAGCAACTCTAGAGTAAGAAAAATGGTCCAATGTGATCCAGTTGTAGCCTTCTCCAGCCACAGCATGAGCAGTACTGTCTCCGGAGTGTCTTCACAAGTTATCTGGCCTACAAGGACCTGTGCCATAAGTTTGTTCCCACATTTTGCTTCCACACACTACAATTCATGCATAGGGGTAGCTTTCTTTTTCATGACCATGTCCCAGGTGTGGTAGAAAGCAGGAAAGCTATTGAGAAGTGATCACAGTTTGAATAGAAAGTATAAACTCAGCTCACCGAGCCCAATGCTGAATCTCTCTGCAGAGAAGGAAAGAGAAAAATCCTGGACTTTGCAAGGGAGAACTTTGCAGCTTTACTGCCATTGAAATTGCATTCTGCCACTGACGGTTCTGCCGGAAGAGCCTCTTGTAACACAGGTCCTGTAGCGGAGATCAGCACAGACAGCACTAGATTTTGATGATTTTTGATGTCTTTTCATTTCAAATGTTGCTCAACCAGAAGTCCCAAGTAACTCATACTAATTGTCACATTTAGAAGAATGAACTTACTAGGCTTTAATCCACTAAACCAATGTTTATTTGGAAAATAAAAGACTATTAGGAAGCAAAACATTGTAAATCTCCTAGGAACTGTGTTACTGTATAACGTTAACAATTGCTAAGGCAATAAGGAAAACAGATGATTACTGTTTGGCTAAGAATACTTTTCTCCCTTCTGCCAACCTTTCATTAGCACATGGGTGAGCAGGTTCCTAAGGGGGCATAACTGGATCTACAAGCCTCTGATATGGTGTCTGCCTATAAGCAAAGCTGCTCATTCTATTCTAGAAGGGCTCTGCCTGCTTTTTAATTGACACAAATCTGAAATAGGCTTTTAAATCCATACCTAGACATGTGAGCATAGATTTGCCAGCCTACATTTACAAAAGGTTTTACTTACAAAATATGTAGGTCAAAATTTTTGATGGTAGGAGCCTACATATAAATTGTTTTTCAAAAATAAATAATTTCAGTTTCATTCTTTGGTCCAATAGATGGAGCCAAATATTTTGGCTTTTAGCTAGATCAGTGTTTTCAAAACATTTTGCCAGACTCATCCCTCCCACTACCAAGATCTAAGGCAAAACATCTGTCATTTGTGAAAAAAAAAACAACAAAATCCCCAAAACCCAACAAGCAATGCTATGCTAAAGTTGGTTATGAACCTGGAAAATTAGATTTGGATATGCTAATTTGTTCAATATTTGTAGTGATGACAGTGACTAGGATTGGGTGGGACAGTAGGGACATGAAGGGTACTGTAATTTTTATAGGGCACTAACATTAGTATCGCTTCCCCACTGCAAAAAGGTCTCGGGTCTCTTTGCATTGTAGTTCACAGTAGAAGTGATACCACAGTTTGTCCTTTGGCTGGAACAGACGTTTTCTTTTTAACTCCAGATTCTGAGTCATCAAGGCTCTGCTTTGAATTAGATAAACTCAGACTGGAGCAGTTCTGTATAACTTCCCACACAGTGTTGTGTACCTGGTAGTGTTGCCACCCTCTAATTAGCTGTGATCGGTGGGTCCAGTTCCACATGTGGTATCTATCAGAACTGAATGCAAAAGTCAGTCTGTGTGTTGGGGTGAAGAGAGAGCTGGAGTCCTGTAGTCATCCATCCCCCTTCATGCTACTTTGCAGTGCTCAAGTTTTGCAGAGGTTAAAGCCACACTTGTATGCCAGCAGCTGTTCCATGGCAATGCCACTGCTTGTTTTCTGGGCTGAAATGCAGTAAATAGCTGGGATCACATACAACAGGACTGCAAAAGCCATACAAGATATGACAAAGGCAGGTGCAATTTTGGGCAAGTAGTTTTGCAATCTCAGTGGTACCAGGTATGTTATTTTTGCCAGAGAGCATCCATAACATTCTCTGAACTGCTGAAAAGAGCCTGGTCCCATCCTCTTGATACCCACCCTTTAGATATTTATAAGCAGTGATAAGATCCCCTGTCAGTCTGGTCTTCTCCAGACTAAACAGCCCCAGGGCTGTCAGCCTTTCCTCATAAGACACACACTCCAGTGCCCTCATTGTCTTTGTAGCCCTACATTCCATTCTTTGCAGTAGTTCCCTGTCTCTCAAACTGGGGAGCCCAGAACTGAACACAACACTCCAGATGTGGCCTCGCTAGTGCAAGGTAGAGGGGGAGGAGAACCTCCCTTGACCTGCTGACCACACTCTTCTTAATGCACTCCATGTTGCCTCCTTCTATGAAAACTCTTGGATATCCTTTTGTAATGGTGGGGAGAGAGGACTTTGTATCAGAATATACTACAAACTGCTTAGCCATGTGGTGCTGGAGCTCAGTCCATATTTTTCTGAGTCAGTCTCTGACTATCGTTTGTTTCTTTGGTGGTTATGGCTGAGGATAATCCCAGTGTGATATCAGTGAACTCTTACCAGATGGCAGTAGGTTTTGCACTGAGCCATAGCTTTCCAAATGTTCATGTTTCTGTTGGTTGTCATTAAGCATTCAGGTTCACTGAGAAGCTGCTTGAGTAATTTGGCAGAACTGTCAGGAATTTATTCTCCTCCAACCAACTCCAGTGGGCTTGCACTGAGACCTCTATGAAGCTTGAGTGTCACTGCTGATATCCATCCCTCATTTTAGAGGTATAATATTGACTTCTTCCATTCCAATAAACAAAACTTGTCCTGAGCCAGCATTTGTTGTAACTTGTAAAATTTCATCAGATGCTATATTCTGGTCTAGGATCAAATCAGATCTTAAAGCAGGATGTCAAGTATACCCTTTCCAACCACATGTTAAGGTCATAAGTTTTATTAGAAAGGAAGGAAAATATGTTTTCCATGAATAGCCTAAAGCAACATGAGCCTTTAAAAAAAAAAATAAAAAAAATTCCACAATTACCACTCTCAATCCCCAAAGTGAGCAGAAAGCAGTTATGTGTTAAAAGCGTGGCATGTTATTAGTAACCCTTTCTAGAAGGGTCTTATCTGACACAGAAAAATGCTTCAGAATTCTCCAGAATGATTAAAAGAAAAACTGAACAAGCTACACAATAGATTTAGTTCTCTATTAAATTAGTGAGTTGTCAGATTTTTTTTCTAAGGAACACTCTCAGAGCTCCACAGAAACATAAAAAAGGGGTAGTAAAACAGAAAAAAAACCCACGTGGAGATGTCACCTGCTCCCCTAGGAGGCTGCTTTTCCCTCAACCCCAGTGCACTGCAATAACACAGGTTCTACAAAGTCTCATCTGCAGCCACCTGGGTTAAAGTTAAAGCAGGACCTCGAAGAACACATACAGACTACTGACTCTGATAGGTTGTGTGATAGATCTCTCTCAGATGTTGCGGGAGGGATAAACAGAAATGAGCCTTCTGTCACCCACTGTTAATGTCAAGAGTAAGATGCAGCTTTACCTTTTCCAGGATTATCCACCAAGTAGTGTAATTGCTTCTGCTTCCCATATCCAGATGGGTCTGGGGGCAAGTGAAACAACGACAGTGGTTGCAAAAGGCTTTGGTCACTCTTTTAGCACAGACATAACTGATACGTCTAAGTTACAAATGCTGTGAATGAGCAGTAGTAGTAACATTAAATGGAGGCTTTAGTAAGGAGATTTTAAGGATGATGAGAGAACACAGGAATGTTACAAATGGATAATCTGCTTTGAAGGCAGAGAAGATGACAGTCCTGAATCCTGCACAGTTAGAAAGGACACAGTATTTGGGTGAAAGAGCTGCTATCAATGGGCTGTCAGGGGAACTCTAATCTCATTACTACAGTTAATGTAGTATAAATCACAGAATGGTTTGGGTTGGAAGAGACCTTTACAGGTCACCTAGTCCAGCCCCCCTGCAGTGAGCAGGGAACCAGAAGAAGAGCTCTTCTACCCAGATCTACTCCTAAGACATTTCCTCTTGTTCTGTTGCTTGTTCCCTGGGAGCAGAGCCTGACTCCCCCCTGGCTTCAACCTCCTGTCAGGGAGCTGTTGAGAGCCAGAAGGTCTCCCCTGAGCCTCCTTTGCTCCAGGTTGAATAAGCCCAGGTCCCTCAGCTGCTCCTCACCACACTTGTGCTCCAGACCCTTCCCCAGCTCCGTTGCCCTTCTCTGGCCATGATCCAGACCCTCAATGTTCTTCTTGTAGGGAATTCTCAGCAGCGTTCTCTTCTGACCCCCACCAAAAGCCAGGCTGTACCACTTGCCACCAGAGAGGACAAGTGAGAGAGGGACACAAGATGACTTGAGTCACAACTGCCCAAGAGATCACCTGTGCAGCCAAAACACTATCTTAGGTGTTACCTCAGCAAACACTTCTCTAGTCTGCAGGAAGCATGGGCAGGCTGGTGCCCCACAGAGCAGCGCTGCGGTGCTCATACTACCAGAGGTACATCACAGACTTTCCAGAAAAGAGGAGGAAAAACCCTCTGTGTTTTCTTGTGTTTGGGCCAGTAAAACTTACACGGTTTTGCTGATCCAATTCCCTTTTTCCTTCGTCTTTTGGCTTGCACCTCTCTGAGGAAGCACAGCAGAATGGCGCTTGTGTGCAGAGGGGACAATATCCATTCTTGCCATGGTGGGTATAGAAATCTGAAAAAACACCATTTTTTTGTGTGCTGGGCATGGGGATCAACGCTGCTGTCCTGCAGTAGCTGCAGGGACCCCCCAGCCAGGAAGGGTCTCCATAGCTGTCCTGCATGTGGGTCTCTCGGCCTTTCACCACAGACAGGAGGGCAACAGCACGTGGAGACCTTCATCACCAGCTCCTGGTGTTTCAATCACACTGGAGCAGGGATTTTCCAAGGCAAAGGGATTCCAGCTCCACTGCCCATCACCTCCAGGAGCTGTAGCCAAACACAAAGAGAGGCCGTTCCCTGCTGGGGTTCACCCCGTTCTTCCCCAGAGACACATAGCAGTGGGTCACTGTGAACTGATGCATCCCACCCCAGAAGGTGCTGCGTTCCCAGGGACTCCACCCCAGAGATCAGCTTCCAGAGAACAGCAAATGCCCGAGGTGGAGGAGGCTGTCCCGGGAAAGGCTGGACGGAGACCCCGGCAGCTGCCGAGAGCTAGCTGTAGGAAGAAGTTATTACAAATAAGAGAACTGATGTTAAATTTAAAAGACCTGGCATTAAAGTTAAAGGTCTTCTGCCTTAAGACATATTTTATGACATCCCTCAATAATCCATGTACTGAACAAGTCAACAAATTCCCAGTGCTTGAGTTCCTGACTGCATTCATCTTTCACTGACATGAGAAGTACAGACAAAGGGCATCTAAGCTCTTGCTAAATCAAACTGTACTTTCATGTGTGTAAACGTAAGCGATGTAAGCCAGTGGACAGCCCTTAATTAATTCCAAAACTCTTTAACATTTCTTCTTTCTGCCATGTGATAAATCACCTTAAGGGCTACAAATTGGCATAGACATTTGACTCGAGGCATAAGAAATTGTTTATGCGGCAGGCAAGTTCCTAAACACATGTTCCAAGGTGAATTATGAAACAGCCCTACCAGGAACCTCTCTACCTAGGAACAGAAAAAATTGGCAAAGTCAGAAAGAGCAAGAAGATCTATGCAAAAAATTAAAGGACCTGAAAATACATCCCTTTTCCTTCCTAAAAGAGGAAATAAAACCCAGCCTTCTCTATTAATGAGTGTATCAAAGTGTGACTTGATCATATGCTACAAAACACAAATTTTAAGAAAAAAAAATCATGGACGAAAACAACTTTGAAATTTCCTTTCTGTATGAAGACAGAGGTATTCCATGATCTGTTACCTAGAAGTTGAAACTTGGTAAGTTCCATCTGGAAGTAACAAACATGTTTGTAAAATGAGCAAAACATTTATTCATGGCTGTAGCAGATTTTATATTCTTAGCAATTATCAAATCAATATGGATATAGCTTTCTAAAGAAATACTCAGAGAAAGAAAAATTCACTCGTGTGTCTCTTGGATTTTTACTGAGGCTCTGCAATGCTGTTTTTGGTTTCGTAATGTGTGAATACATAAGTGAATTGTGATGGCAGCTTTGTCAGGTCACTACACGAAGAACGTAAACGCAGATCCTTGCTTTATGTAGTGCCCTGTGCAAGGGCTAGGCTTAGATTGGATCAGAATATGTAGGCATTATAAAATACTACTTTTTAGTCCTTTGAAGAGAAGAACTGCATGGACCTTTTCTGAGTAGCTGCAAAAACGAGGGGAAATCTACGATCTGATTGACTGTGCTTACCGATCTTGTTTCAAAGCAGTGAATGTTCTTTCTGTGCCATTTTTCACAAGAAGCAGGAAGATGTCATTTGGCCAGTGACATGCAGCCTACTCAACTTTGAGTTTTTAGCCCACCTGTAATGCCCACCTTCTCACAAAGCTCCACAGTGTCCCAACTGCAATTTAAGAAGATCCAAACACAAAAGGTACTTCAGTTCATGAAAACTGACAGAGGCAATTAAGCAAATAAGAATAACTAGATAAAGTTCAGTGTGGTAAAACCAGCAATTGGGATTTTCTAAACATCAGCTTAAAACACCGTTGAAAAAATCATGCTGTAATATCTGACATTTCCCTTCACTTGAACAAAGACAGGCCTGGCAATAATGTCCTTATTGTGTTGTTTGTGAACCACACACTGTACACAGTAGGTGACAAGGACATGAACAATAAGCTATAAAGGTATGACAGGAGTGGAGCACCGAGGGCTCACAGAATTGAACAAGCACTTCACTCTACAGCATTAGTTTTCAAAGAGAGAAAGACAGTAGGCGTTGTTGCCAGAAAGGTGTCTGAATGTGCCTAATTAGGATCTTCAACTTAATTAAGCTGTAATGCATTATAGTCTTTGATACAATTGGTTTGATTTGTTCTGAGGACAGATACTGTTGACAGACTAAGACGAATTAGCTCTTCACTGTCCAGCAGACTGGTGTTGATGTCTGTAGTCAGAAGCTGTGATTTTTCTCAGCTTAGCAAGCGTGTGCTGCAAGGAACACTGTTGGACAAGGCAAGCAGTTTTTTTATTTCTTCCTTTTGGATTTTTAAGATGCAGAAGTGAGGGAAAGGTGAAAAGTGGTGGTTCTTGGTGGGACAAATCT
>JAAGNO010008254.1:73201-88434 GCA_033439905.1 Ceryle rudis
TGTTAGGGAGGTGTTGGGATGAAGGTTGGACTTGATGATCCTAGAGGTCCTTTCCAACCCTAATAATTTTATGATTCAAGCAGAAAGCCAGTTTCTACCATTTTAGGTCCATCGAAATTTCTGTTGTTAAAACCCAAGCTGCTTTTTGCTGTTTTTGAAGAGGGGTGTCAGTCTATGTGCCTGTGTGTATATGTGAGGACATGAAAAAATGGCAATACATTTGCTTCTTTTGAGGCCGACACAAGATAAGTGAGATAAAAATAAGCAAGTGAAATGAGCACAAGGAGAAGGAGCGCAGAGGAATTTCTTATCGCCACCTCCAATTCCTGCATTTTTGCCTTAAAGTAAAACACAGCTTTTGAGGAGAAAAAAAAAAAAAAAAGATGAAGGACAGAAGCAAATCAACTGGAATAAGCAGAAACATCTTTTCACACTTTCCTTTGGGGGGATTCAACAGCTCCAAGTGAGTTTTGGGTCTGGTGATGTTATCACTCATCTTTGGCCCACCCTCACTCCACACTGTCAGTTCTGCTGAACTGCACTGTTAAAAAAAATAATAATAAAAATAGTGTTTTCTTTGGCACAGGACCATCAGGCAAGAGACATTTCATCAGTTCTGTCCTGTGGGGATAGCAACTGCTGGATTTTACTAATCCATCTGAGATTATTTCTCTAGTTAAGATAATGGAAACTACTCTTCTACTATAGATCCCTCCCTTTCCTACAGGATTAGCTACCAATTCTGAACTAATTCTCTCTTCATTTTCAGGAAGAGAGAAGAAAGTACCTGATTCATGGGCAGTTATTTACCAGATAAAGGGCTTTCTCTGGGGCTTGTAATGCTTCTTAAGGAAATGAACCTTTGCTTCTTTCAGACAGAGGAATGAATCACTGGGCATTGTTAGCAATTGAGAAAACACACACACCCTTTCAGATGTCTTCATAGCTTTGTGCATTTACCAAAAGACTAATGAGGAAACATTCTAGAACTCTGATTCTCTTAAACCACTTAATTTGCATGAAAAAACATCTAACATGGTGGAAATAACTCCCAGGGAATGCCCCAGTAATTCCAGAAAAATCTTCCCTGCAGCATTTTTTACTATGCCAGGGTGTTCTTGTGCAGAGGCTGAGGCCATGTTCTGCCTGTTCCTGGCCAGCTTTGTGATACCTAGGACAGCTTTAAAGCTGTTCTGTCTTACACAGTGAGCTATATGAAGAGACCTCCTGGCTCCGATCTCTTTCTTGGGTGAAGCAGAGAAACAAGGACAGAGAGAAACACAGTCATGTTTTTATTTCTAGCTTTCTGGAGAAGAATGGAAAGAAAAATCACAGAATCACGGAATTACTGAGGCTGGAATAGACCTCCAAGATCATCAAGTCCAGCCTATGACCCAACACCATGACATCAGCTAGACCATGTCACGAAGTACTACAAAATGAGAGAAGCTACCTCTGAAAAACTTTGTGGAGCGATGCAAACACATAAACTGTCAATAAGGGAGGCAACAGTTCTGCATTATCGAAGTTTGAGGTTATAATTGTATCCAAGGGAATTTTTTATTTATTCCCTATGAAATTCAGACAGGTGGAGCACTATAGGATTCTGTGGCATTCCCAGTGGCAGTACTGAAGATAACTCAAGCTGTAACACTCCACCCCACTCCTGGGACTTTAAAAAATACAACAATAGATGTACAGACAAACCAGATGGCTATGTGATTTTGTCAGAAACTGGTTTGAACACAGCATCCCTGGGGAGTGTGAGTAACCAAGGCAGTCATTCCACTCTGTTAAGTCATGGATCGCACAAAATTTGGCCAGAGAAGTCTCCTTCAAAGAGAAAACTGTCATGGAGCACGTAGTACTATTTTGCCTGCCTTCTGCTGACTTGTCCTACTGGTTCGTCCTAAGATGGGCTCTGCAGAGCACAAAGGAAATCAGTCTAGGAAGGAGACATGTTGTAGCTCTGCTGAAGTTGTAGATCCTTTGCATAATAAGAAACAAGGCCAAGTTTCTTTCCAGAACCTATTTTGCCAAACATCCTCCACCCTGTGGAGCTACAGCCGCGTGATACAAAGTGCTGAGGATGGGCTTGAAGGATCTTGAGCTTAGTGCAGAAACTTTTCCTTTCTTCTGACCTCAGTCAGGGAAGTAGACTCAGGATTTATATCCTACTCCCTTTTAATCAATGGAGACAAATTCTTCCAGAGGTTCACATGTTAATTTGGCATTCTTAGAAGAAGCAAGTGTAAAGGCTTCAAAAACTTCTTCAGCCAAAAAGTTTTTGATTATCAGCTCAAGCTGCCATACCCGTAGTAAAAATGGTACATAGCTGTTGTAGTCACAGTCCAAAGGAAGGACCTGTCTTTTCCGAGGAAGAACGGGTTCACAAGAATGTACTATTCAGATTAAGCAATTAGTAGTCCACAGGAAGTGCAGTGAAAACACAGTAGCAAGGTACCTCCTGTGAGGAGGGGGTGAAGGTGCAGACCTCAGTGTGGGAATACACCTGGCTCTTCAGTAATGTGACAGCCTTTGCTGCTTGGTGGAGTGGCCCAAAACATGCGAACTGTGATTTCTCCCTTTCTGCACCCAACATGCTTGCATTATTACCTTTCCTCTTGTGAGAATTATGTAACAATCCCAACCTAACTCCCAGCCCTCCAATGGATCATGTCAAAGATTTTGGGAAAACAATGGCTAGTGGGATCACATTTTCAAAACAGATGATCCAAATTTCTCCCCATCTGACTGATTCCCTTCTGGCAGTTATTACATTTTAGAAATGCACTGTATAAAGTACAAATTGTTTACAGTTTGGCTCATGAGGCTGTGGGATGAGGAGCAGTCTGAGGGGCTTGTTTGTACTTTGCCAGTTAAGGCCATCTGAGCCAGAATGGTTTTTGCTATTAGTCAGGAAGGTAATTGCTGGGACATGAAGCTGAGGTAGCATGGCTTATTGCAGCTCACCTCTGAGACCACTGAGAAACAGCGGAGTGGAAGAGAGTCTTAATAACAACCCTGCATGGACCATTTCCACAGACCTTCAATTTCTTCCTGAAGATTTAAATTTTACATTCTTTTTAATGAAGGTCAAGAAATCCCTAATTGATGCTGGCAAGCAGGATTATACATTAAACAGTACTTCCAGCTATGTGCTGGCAGAGAGGTTTTCGGGGCAGAAGTTCTGGGCAATCTCACCTTGCAGCGCTTTGAGGCCTAGTGTTGTGGAGAGAGGCAACGAGCTCAGAACTGCCCTTTTTAAGTAAACAAAGCCATCAGTTACAGTCCCCAATTTCATCTTCTGATTGAACTTGTTTGAGGAAAGAAATCCTATTTTTAGGCTTAATAAGTTGAATTTTCTGCCAGCAGCACTATATGGCTGGGTTGCACACAGATGGAAATGAGTTCTTATCTGTCCCAACACACTCCTGATGGAGTTAGCTCTGAAGGACCTAATGGAGACAGTGCTGGTGTCTGGACAATTTTCTTCACAGCTGCTTAAAGTTCTAGTTGTTAAATGTGTGTGGTATATCTAGAGAAGAGGGGTGCAATACTGGTCCCAGCAAACACATATCAGTCCTAGTCCAGCTCCACAGGTGGATAATTTCCTGGATGTATCAATGTATGAAGTCCCATCTGCCATCATTCCTATCTCACTGCCATTCCAAGGGGGAAGGAGGCTGCAGCAGGGAAGGGCTGTATTTCATACAAATTAGAGGCATCCTTTTTCTGCATAGGTCCTGAAGCCTTTTCTCCCAACTGTAAGCCTGTGCTATTGAAGAGACACCTAGAAAAGCACCCAAGCTCCAGCACACTCCTGTTGCTGCTCCAACAGCAACTGCTACCTGAGATGCATCCCCCAGCCCTGGACTGCACACTGCAGGTAGAGAAGGAGGCATTTGGTGTAGAACCTCAGGCTCTGACTGGAGCTAACGAAGGAGTTCCTGCTCCCCAGATGTGCACAGACCACTGTTATCTATGTGTCAGCCCCCTCACATGGCTGAGCCTCTGGCCCTGGTGGGTACAACCACCACAGCGGAAGCCACAGCGGTGAGGCTGTGGGGGTAGCGGTGGCTATACCTGCCCTGTACTAGTGGAAAAACCATTTTATGGGGTGAAGCTTCATGACCCATTCACAGCTTCAGTGTGATCAGCGTTTCTATTGTTTTTCTCCTGAAATGATTAAGTGACCCTAGAACTAGATTACTGTTTGAAGCCATTTCTGAGCATCTAATTTGTCCAGACTTCTATGCTGCAGGCTTTTTTTTTTGTTGTTGTTGTTGTTTTAATAAACAGAATCTATCTGCCTGACTAGTAGGGATTTCTGAAGAGCAGGATCACAGCACAGAGCATCTGCAGGCAGTGGGATAAATTCTATTGTGTGACTATGTGCAAGGAACTCACAGCTTAATTTTACCTGCAGAGGACTAAACTATGCAGAATGGGATATGGGATGAAACTACATTGGTGGGAACACTGAAACTTACTGACTGGAAATCAAACATTTGGGAAATACTGACCACAAGCAGCTGCCTGTAGGCATGTGCAGAGCTTTAAAGAAATCACTTCCTTACTACCTTAGTAGCACTGTATGTTTTTATCCAGAGATGAATGCTGTCCAGAGAGAAGCACTCTCCAAAAATCATACCATCCATTCACTACCCGTGAGAGTCTGGGCAGGTCATGAGCATTTCATGTCGGGGCACATGTTGAATCCTTGATCTTTTCAATATCTTAAAAAAAATGTCCAGTTATTCTGAGCAACTGGGAATTGCTTATGTCAGTGCAAAAGTTTTAAAATAACATCTTTCTTCCTTTTCTGATTGCAGCAGTGATGGTGTGAGCTGCAGCAGCTGTCTTTGGGGCGGGCCACAATCAGATCCAACAGGGTCTGGATGTAAGCTGGAGCACATGGATGTAAGCTGGAGCACAAGAGGTTCCACCTCAACATGAGGAGGAACTTCTTTACTGTAAGGGTCACAGAGCACTGGAATGGGCTCCCCAGAGAGGCTGTGGAGTCTCCTTCTCTGGAGATTTTCAAGACCCACCTGGGTGCGTTCCTGTGTGATCTGTGCTGGATTATATGGTCCTGCTCTGGCAGGGGGCTTGGACTCAAGGATCTCCAAGGTCCCTTCCAACCCCTGACACCCTGTGATCCTGTGTGTCTGAAGGTCTAGAATGGAGAGATCAGAGTTTCTATCAGGACTTTCATCCTTGCTGAGGCTAGAGGAGAGCTGAAGGTGTGGCTTTCCCATTCTGAAATACTTAACATAGCAAGGTTAAGGACTGAGGCTGTTCAGTAAGAGTGTGCCTACCTAGGGCTTTAGTTAACAGCATTAAAGATGAGTTTTCATTGTGTTTTGGTTGCACACACTAATTAAGTAGATGGGAATTCTGTAGCTTGATGTAGAGATTTTTCTTCTGCTTGTTTGAGGGATGGTGCATTCAGAGCAATCTTCCTGACGAGATCCTGTGAGTCCCCATAATGCCATCTGGGGAATCCTGGCATTGCACTTCCCACAGCGATCACCTCAAACACTCTCTGGGGTAAAACATGCCCCCAGATTTTCTTTTGTGACCTTCCAGGAGATAAGCTAAATTTGATCAACAATACAATGCCATTCTGAGGAAAATGTTATCCTATAAAGAAGAACAGCTGTAAACTTTATGCCCTTAAATAGGTCTTTGCTATATTGATCTTATGTGGAAGGTACTTTGGGGAATTAAATGCTTTAAATGGCTGAGTTGTGGTGAGTAGCTTCCATGTTTCCCTCCACAGGCTATGCTTAGAAGAGAGGTCCTCTGAAAGACAACTTGGACAGCCTGAGCTTGCCTCTTGCTCTCTATTTCTTACACCCATCATTTCTGTTGGCTCAGCAGTTGCTGAGGGAGAGCAGCCTTAGGGGTGCCATGGGTGAAAAAGCTACCTTAGATCTCCCACTGAGCCCAAACTACTCCTCAGCTGTAGCAGAAACTGGGGACACCAGTTCTGCCCTCCCTTGCTGAGTGAAGAACCACTCACAATTTCAGGGATCATTTTTCTAACAGTGCTTGGAAAGAAAGCAATGTAGGAAGCAGCACTTCAGAACTGAACAGTACTTACCATAAGGTACCAACCTCAAATTATCACAACCCGAGAGAAAACTAGTAGGAATTACATCTCAAAAAGGCTTAACATGCAGAAATGGCATGCAGATTTGTATCATGAAAAAAAATAATTGAGAAAGCTGCATATTTTCAATATAGTGAAAAATATCACATATCTAATTTGGTACAATTGAACAATCAGTGGTTTACAGCCTTCTGGAACAAAATGTCAAAGCAAAAGCAGGCTGATCTGCTGCAAGAACACCTCCCTGTCAAAATGTTCATTTGCATGATATTGCTGCTAACTGAGCAGTATATTGCTTTTCCTAAATGATATGAAGTGCAAATGGAAGCTGTAGACCAAAGGAAGCCTGTGTTGGCTGGGTGGACATGCTGTGTTTCAACTATGTCTTTGTTAATCATAGTTAGAAGTGGTATCTAAACAAGGTCGCATTATATCCTCCTTAAGTGAATGGCTACACATGCATTAATCACAGGATTGGAGGATGTCAGGGGTTGGAAGGGACCTTCCAAACCCCCTTCCAGAGCAGGATCATATAATCTAGCAAAGGTCACAAAACAAGTTCAAGATGCCTGAATAATCCCCACTAAACTTTCTAGGGGCACTAGCCCCACCACTCACAACAGGCAATTGTCTCTCTTCTCCTCTTTTCTGTTAAAATCCATTGAACAGAGGTACAAGTGGGAAATAATTTCAGGAGATGAAGATGCCTCTGGAACAAGTTAAATTATTTTGTTTGATATAATTTCTGACAAATCCAAATATTCAGAGAGACCACCACAAAGTAAAACCATGGAGATACTGTGTCAGGTGATGTAAGGCCAGACTCACCACAAGTAATAGCTGAGAGGACTCAGAGCCCTGAAAAACAAGGTTTCAGGTTGCCAGCTGATGGCGAGATTATTATTTCTTATGAATGCCTACAAGAATAATTCTTGATGTATGCTTATCGAGGCTGTGCAGGTCTGGGGAACACCACTAGGCCATCTTCTGAGGTATGGTAAAGGAATTAATATGCTGGGAAGGCAGCATAGTAGGGAATCAGAAGGAATCAGACAGAAATCTCAGCTGTATGTAGTCACTGCTTATAATGAAATCTGCAGGATTGGCAATATGGTCCCCTGACAGGATAATAGGTGCAGTTCTGCAAATAGGTGCATGGTACCATTTAATAACCATACCTGCATCCTTTCTTAGTCTGTAGGTAGTGATAATTGCCATGAAAAAAACTAAGGAGGGTAGGAACTATGGGAAACGAGTCTGATGATTATCGGCTAGGCCTTTGAGAGTAGCTGTTCCAGGTACAACGGAAGGACACTGCAGACTCACGAGGGAGTTTCTTCCTTGGCTTTAAGCCCTTATTCTTATGCCTTGTCCAGTCAATAATGAGGAGCTGGAGTTGCTCCTGCCCCAGGAAAAAAAGATGAACATAGTTAAGTGCCAGAAGTGGGAGAGAGAAGTGGGGGACATATGAGAGCATGGTTTGGGGAAAATGTGACTTTACAGGCAGTAAAACTTCACTTCTCATCATTGGATGAGACAATGGGTAAACTGGAGATGCTTACAAACCAAAAGCAGCTTGCTATGGTAAGAGGCTGAGTCACTGCTGTTGCTGACACAGGAAGGAGAGGCTCCCCATATACTGACTTTATATGACTGTTATAGGTCTAGGAGGGAATAGAGAAAACACAATGAACTTCAAAGGTCCTGGCATGATGGCATTGAGGGAGTATAGTGGCCAGCATAAAACTGATGTTTATCTGTGGCTGATACATATCAGAATCCAAAATTAGATCCAAACAAGTGCTCCGATAAGGGGAGCCAGAAGAACAGCTAATAGTCTCCCCTGGGCAGCTGTAATAAGCATATAGAGGAGATACCATCCCAAATAAATGTAAAAATAACATTTGTGTGGCTTTAGAAACACACCTTTGCAATCTCCTAACACATGTTTGGTGAATCATTGTGTCATACTGTCATTTATGAAAGTGCAACAGCTGGAGGAGCAGTCATCAGTGATCCACCAGAAACCATCACAGGGCTGAAAATGGTGCCCTGGGGCACTCTCAGAGAGAGAACGGTGATGGAAGACAGCTTCTGGAGACAGTTGTCAGGAACCCTGGATCACAGTATTTGTGATGGATGCATATATTTTAAGGGCAACTACTGATTACCACCAGACCAAAAAGTGCCAGAAATGTTCCAAAAGCAAAGCAATACTGCAGCTACTCTTGTCTGATGAACATTAAATCATCCATCTTATGTGTCTGCATTATGGTACAATCCTTAGTTATTTGATCGCACACTCTGTTGATGGAGACGATCCCTTCCATTGGCAGATACTATCAAAATCAAGACAACACAGATGTGGCCGCTTCAAAACTGGAAAGAGGGAAGAAAGGAAAAGCCAGAGGGAAAGAGGTAGTGTAGTCAGAGCAATTTGTATTTAAATCTTGCCTTTTTTTAGTGGAGAAAGAGAAAAAGACTTGTATTATGTTAATCTTGCCAAATCCTGATGAGACTCAAAATAGTTCCCAAGACAGTTATACTGGTAAAAGTAAAACCCTTTGGAGGATCTAATAAGTTAATTTTCTTGGCAGAATTAGGAAATAATTGACTGAAGAGAATCTGTGGAGACAGACAATCATAACAGACAAGGGGGAAAAATCCATTCAGTAAGAGGTCCGGCTCACAACTTCGTGAAGAATCAAAAGGGACAAGTAGCATAGCTGCCTGCGCCTCACTTTAAAGAGGTGCTTAGGCATATGCTTAAATATAGGTGTGCAAACTAACTCAGTAGTTTAGCGGCTGGCCTCAGCAGAGTGTTTTGAAGTTATTCTATGATTAATCTCAGCAGTTTGAACTTGTCGATGTATAAGGACACATTTATGCCAACTGGGTAACTAAATTTGGATGCTAGGGTCCACAGCAGCAGACAAACATTTACTTTCAGTGTTTAGGAAAGAGAAATAGCTAAGCCCTGAAGAGTTAATACATCTATTTTGCTTCTTTCTTGCACTGAAAATGAATATTTTTATTCCACTCCCTAAATCATCCCTGAGAGACAGCAACAACCTTTTGCCAGAGGTTTTCTAGCTGGCTGCTTGAGGACAAGTTAACTCCAACTCTGTTACCTTTGAGGATGTTTTCCCCACAGTGACTTTGATGCTTAGTGGACAGAGTGGAAACAGAAGTTAAAAAAAAAAAAAAAAAAAGTATCCATTTGATGTGCAATGCTTGATGCTGCTGTGATAAAATGTTGTTTATTTTTTTAACAGCTATTTTGGGAAGATCCATCCAATCTAACTTGACTCTACAGTATAAAGTTATCTCAGCTTCCCTGTAGCAAGTGGCAAGTGGCAAGAGACAGGATATTCAGCCTGTCTCAAAACAGACCCATCATGTAAAATAATAAATGTAAATCTCTAAATACATAAATGTAAATATCTTCCCCTCCACTGACCCAATGACTGTCTACTTTCTCACTAAGTAACATCTGATGATGTGGAATTGACTTTCTGACAAGGAAGGGCCTTCTTGTTTTGCTCTGTTGTTGTTGTCATTTTATGGTTAAAAAAATTTTTTTTAAAAAATTCCAAAGCTTTATGATTATTTTATTTTATTAAAACTTAGCTGATTGTTGCAATTTTCTTTGATATTGCTCCAGATCATTGTTTTTGAGGAATAATTGTCTGAGTGCAGAGTATTTTTGAGATATTTTACAGAAACTCTATTTTCTGTAGCAACGTACATTTCAGTAGTATATAGCCACAAAGGAGACATGCTGGCTCTCCCTGTGGAACGAAGATGTCACTGGGTTCTACACTCCTACTGAGGTATCGTGCCAGGGGGTTGTTCTAGTACTGCCACTTAATAGACACGATATCTAAGAGAGACTTTAATGGGAGATAGATAAGGCATTGAAAGATTTACTTCTTTGCCTGTCTATGGGTTTCATCGCCCTCTGGGACAGAAAACACCATTTTCTTAATTAACATGCCCCTTAAGCAAAAGAAGATTTCTCTTTAATCTTTAAAAACTGAGGGGAGTGAGGATTTCATGGCAGAAATGAATTTTTCATTTTCATTTGTGAGGTTTTTGATTTAGAAATGTCTTGCCATTTTTGAAAAGTTTGTGAGTGAAGAAACTGAAATGAGTTCATATTAGTATTTACAAGAGCTTGATACTGTAGTTGGCTTGTCCCTTCTCCCCCTCTGCTCTCACAAAGACTGTGGTCTTGGCCTTATGACTTTACAGTGTTTTCAGATCTTTACATCCCTCACCCTGTCCCTGACTAGTTTATCAAGATTTTAAGATTTTCCATTCCCCAAGGCAGGGTGCAAAATTCCTTGTCCATCTAATCCTAAAAAAGTTCACAATTCCCACAAGAGGACATAACAAACCTGCTCTGTTGTTATTTACGGAGAAAAACTGTTTGAATAGTCAGGACATGCCTGCTTCCTTTGTGAACACATTCACAAATACTAAGGACTATTGAAATACAAGCATAAATATAAAAACACCTGCTCCAGGTGGTCCTTATTCATGGCATGCCACTTGTCATTCCTGACTCAGATAGCTTTAGCCAGCAATTCAGTGAGCAGCATTTATCCAGTGTGACTCTGTAACTAATGAACAGCCAATACTGAAAAACCCAACAACAGAAATTTGATTTCCAGAACAACTCAATTAAAACCAGAATCATTCTCCTTGTACTTGAAACACCCCTAAATGCATTGAAATAAGAGAATACATTAAAAATGTAATTATTAATATAAAATATGTTGTAATAAAATATTGTATTTTGTAATAAAATAGTTCCAAATAGTACTTGGTCAAAGGCTTAAAAGGGCTTTATCCTGCTGCTTTTGTTGACCATATTTTTCTTAGGTTACATAATAAAAAAAAAAATTCCAGTTATAAAGAGGTTTTCAGTTGTTATTAAAGACAGATCATGTAGACAGGGGGAGTTTTACAACTGTCTTTGAAAATCCCGGTAAATATTGATCTTCTGGTGTATTTCAAATTCTCACTTCTTTTTTTCTTCTAATTAGTTTTATTGAAGTGTTAGTATATGGGGGAACAAAGCTGAAGTGTGTAAGCCATCACTACCATGAAGAGAACACATACTTACTTATCTGAGTACACTTTGTGTGAGGCATATTTTACCAGGATGAAGACACTTGGTCTTACATGCTGAAGTCTACATTTGGGAGTGATTAGACTTGACCAAACTTCTTTAAACAAGTGTAGCTGATCAGAATCTACATTGAGCATGGATTTCTTACCAAAGTATGATTCCGCAGTTTTACAGAGTATCACTTATATACAGTCTATCAGCCCATAATTCTCCCAAAAGGGGAAGAGCTTATTATTAATTTGTGTCTATTTCCTCACAGGAGATATTTTAGGATTTTACCACAGAAGGAGGCATATGGTCGATGGAGTCAAGTGTCAGGAGCTGTTAGACAAAATGACACTGTCTCTATGTAGCAGCTTTACTGCAAAATCTTGGATACCTTTCACATACCAGACTCCAGAGGCCCAAACTGTGGAATTTTCCTTGGATCTCAGAGGATGACGAGGTAAGGCAGTGTGTGCACAGCTCCAGTGTGGAGGACATTAGTGGGATCTGGTAGATGCCTTCCAGTCTGGGATAAAAAATGGTGTGCCAAGTTTCAGAGCACAAATGGAGATAGAATATGAAGGAAGGTTCAAAGCAAGCATCAGATTTGGATGCAGCTGGCACAGACTCTCTCTCCCACTTTCATTACACTGTCTGTGGACACCCCAAACAGAGATTAAGCTGTTATCATCCTAGAGACAGGAAATCTGAAATATCTTCTTCCTCTCCCTGTGTTCACATCGCTTCCTGTCCTCACCACAAAGCCATAACCCAGTAGTCTGAAGACCTTTTTTGGGAATGAGAAATGGTTCACAAATTCCCAAGGATGAAAAGCAAATCTATTGATGACAACTTTAATTTATTAATAGGGATACAGATCTGCTTACTCGAGACCCAAATCTACCTATACGTGCAGCAAAGATCATTGTATATGTATCTCAATTACTTACTTTCTAAAAAAAGCAAAGGTAACTTATCTGTAATGGTGAGCACACCATTTCTCTTCATATTGTCTTGCTACAATAAATGCATCTCTTTTCTTGACAGTGCCTTTGATCTGAACCTGATACAGGTTAGTCAGATGTGGTATTCATAGACATTTCTGATCAGTTCACAACTTTCTGTACTGACCCCAGTGATATAAACCATATCGGTAAATTCATTTGCACTCAACAAGTGAAAAGAAGGAAAAGCTGGAGAAATTAAATCCTAGCAAATTCAAACAGCTTGTGTAGTACAGTGCCTTGAACATTTTGTATTGGCCTTGTGCTTAAAGATTTGAGAAGGCAGCAGCTATTGCATGTCATTCAGCAATTTCCCATGTGAGTCAGTGCAGAGGCATTTATCCCCAAGGAACCTTAGTTTTGAAGTCACCTGAAAGTAGAGTGACAATGCACTTTGGATTTTAAAGTCGGTAAGTCAGCTCTGTAGTGTGGTCTGTAGCCATACACTAGTCTTTGGTGTCTGGGATGCATTCAGTGGCCTGTAAAGGTCATTGAGAAGTTCCCAGGGCTTTTGGTGGCATTTATTTAGGTCTTTCTAACCCTGCTTTCTGTGAGTCCATTAGGAAACATTGTTTCTCACTCATAAGGCCAAATTTCCACTAGGCCATATTTCACTTTCACTTTGGAAAAAATAGCAGCTTCAGGGGGATTTGGGCTCACCTGCCTGAGAGAAACATTGAAATTAACTATCAGCTGTTGTCTTCAAGGCTTCCACATTTGTTGGCCTTTACAAAGCATTTCCTTTGTCAGTATAGCTTTTTAAATAGAGAAGCTGCCAGGTTGTACTCCCTCTCCCTTTGTACAAGTGTGTCTTTGTCCTTTGCTGTGCTCCACCATGTCATCTTAGTGTAGGCAGCAACTGCTCTTTACTGTGACCAAATAGTCTTAGAAAATAACTGAATAAGCTTTGTCAGTAAGAGCTGAATTTTTTCTAAGTTGTGAAAAGAAACCATAGCTCAAGTTGGAGGGTGTTGTTTCCTTTTCTTTATCTTGTATTACCCTCTAGTGGCTGAGTCCTTGAGCATCAGCATCTGAAGTAAAGACAAAAAAGTTGACTGAAGGTTTTTCATGCATTATGCTTTAACTGACAATACATGACCTCTAAAATTACAAATGTTTTAATTTTTTTTTTTTAAAAAAAAACCCTTTGTTCAAAATAGAAAAAAAAAAATCTCAGTCAGTTTATCTTTGAAGGAAATGAATGTGAGAAACAGCATATCCTTACCAAAGCAGAAAGTATGGTCTTCAACATGAAACATTAGAGAACCACAGTAGGAAGATAAAACTAGAACCTACAAATGGATAAAGTGTATTTTTATCTTCCTTGACTTCTTTCTGGGCTAGGTAAGGAATAGGAAAGGCAGAGAGGCAATGAATTTGACTGTTAAATACTTAGAAAAGGAGGAGTATATTAAAAACTTTAATTTTTACATGTTGTTGTCATGGAGGAACAATCATGCAGGGTTCCTAGAGAATAAAACTGTTTAAAATATCAACTGTTATTTCTAATTTCAAATTCTTTTAAGTTTTTGGAGGGATTTATATAACATAAATTCACCAATATGATTATCTCGAGGTATTTTGCCAATGTAGTCACTAAAATGTCTTGCATTGTTCAGTTTGTTCATTCTCAACTAGCATTCTAAATTTTTTAAGAGTCAGAATAGTGTGTCTATTATTATTAACAAATTGACAGACTCTCATTAGCTTAATTCCAGTTAAAGCAATAAAAGAAATCTCAGGGCAATCAGGTAACTTGTTACATTTCTATTATTTACAAGGGAATAGAGAGCTTCAGATACATATTTGGACAAATTACATTGAATTCCGTATTTCTCTGACTTTGGCTACATTAGAAATGCTCAGCAAGTATTCGGGATATGCTGTTTGCAGAGTCGTGATAATGAGCTAGGTGATATTAGCTCTGTTCTGGCAGAATGACCAACATTATCGTGATTCTAGTTATGAATGTCAGAACAGAACATTTACGTTGAAATTACATCGTTTCAGTGTGATTCTGTTGTTTATTGTAACTAACAGGAACAATTCAATCACATTTGCATAACTGCCCAACAGTTAGATCTTTCAAGTGATATAGTTAATTGCACTATTTTCCTCCAGCAAATATTTCCATAGGAATTCTAGAATAAAGCAAGCTCAGCAGGAATCCTTGACGAAATCTTTTCAAATAAACGTGTAATATTGTTAGAAATTCATTTACGAGATATTGGAGCTTGCAACTCCAGAACATATGAATGTTTATGAATCACAAAACAACTCACAAAATAGGATCTGATCAATACTTGTTTGTAACTGGAACACAATGTACAGAATGTTTTCCCCCCATCACTCAGGCCTCGTATGTGCAAGTTGTTGAATTATTTTTTCTGCTCTCAAAATGAGGGCAGCTGCACAAGAGCATCCTCTCTGTCCATGGAACTTCACTGTAGTAAAACTCAAGTATTGTTCAGGATGTTTCATGTCTTGCAGTCCCAAAGAGCTGAGTACTGCGAAACCTCAGAGGAATCATGCCCAAACATCAGCAGAGCACAAATGGAATGTGCATCATTGCTTGGGGTTTGTGTTTTTTTTTTTCTTCCCCAGCTGGTTTGCTATCTGCAAACATCAGCCCAGTTGCATCCCATGCCCTGAGCATGGAAAGAGTGAGTTTATTCCACACCACAGGCTTCCTCCTCTAAGAAGACATGGGGCTCCCCTGTGGCGACACTGCAGTGCTGCCTCTCCTCTTGCCTCTGGACTGTGCTGCTGTATGTTACCTGGTGCGGATGTGTCAGGGACCCGCACTGCAGCCCTCCACATGGACCCCTGCCAAAGCAAAGTGAGTGTTCCTCAGGCAATAAATATGCTCTGTTGTTTCTTCCCTGGAAGGGTAAAGACTGAGCTTGAGAAGACTTTTAGCCTGGAGAGGAGAAGCCTGAGAGGGGATCTTATGAATGTTTACAAACATCTGCAGGGTGGGGGTCAAGCA
>JAAGNO010008255.1:9146-28829 GCA_033439905.1 Ceryle rudis
CAAAACCTGTTGGAATTGTTTTATTTGTACTGAACTACAAGAAAAACTAAAGGACCTTTATGCAAAAGGTTGGGAATGATGCAAAACTATTTTTTTTTCCCCACATCATTTCATCAACTCCAGTAACTTAAAGATCAAAAGGAGCTGTTTCCAAAGCCCCAGGAAAGGTGAGAGATTACCACATTTGCACAGAGATTCTGGAATCTGGGTTAGGGAGAAAATAATGGAAGGGATTTTCAGAAAATAAGCATACAGATCCCTACCGTAAGCAGCAGCCCAAGCAACAGGGACAAAAGTTTTATTCACGCCAGAGTCTTCAAGCTGGGTGTCTGGAAGTGTTGTAGCTTCTTCTTCACCTACAATAACTTCCATGTAAACTTCATCTGCTATTTCAGCACAGCCTGGATTAAAGGAGAAGAATAAATCTTCAATCTTATTCTGCTCATCCTAAAGTTTCCTTCATTTAATTTGCTCTCACTGTGATTGATACCCATTATAAATTACTTTTCTTCCTTTGGCATTTAGAACCACCCCTTCCCTCAGGGGATCATTGTTTATTCAGACATTCCTTAAAGAGAGAAAACACATATCAATAAATATAAATCCAAAACAAATACCAACATAAAATTCAAATATACAAACTTATAAACGTGTACGTGATGACATTTATTTGCCACTTTGCCAGAAAGCTGATTCAACAAGGCAATTCACAGTAGGAAAACAGAAAAATGAGAAATTTGACTAACCTCATTAACTTCATCCATGGACATGTTAAATTTAATATAAGTAATGAAATGATTTCATACAGTATGCACAAAGTGCATTTATCCACATCACTTTAAAATAATTATAGCCTGCTTTTTATTTTTAGGGAAGATGAGCTTAGTTTTCTACTACTTCAGGCTGAAGAATCCTTCAGAAAAATTAAAAGTCCTTGAGAATGATGTTTATATTGTTGTACGAAACAAAAATGTTTCTTATTATGCTTACTAATATCTTCATCTTCCTGAGAAGAGTCCTTAACAGCCATGTAAACCATTTTTTCTCGCTGCATTCTACCAACACCTCCTTGTTCAATTACTCCAGCTACAGAATGTCCATTGTGAAAGTCACTCTCCGTGACGATTTCTGTCCCGCCTTGAAGAAAAAGAAATTGAACACCTTAAGTAAACGTAAAAAGCCACTGTTAAGATTCATTTCAGATATAAGTATTTTTTACCTTATTTACAACAAAGCTAATTCATAAATCTCCAATTACATGTTTTTACATCCATCTCTCTCATAAAATCATGCAAGTTCGATACTTCTGGGTAGATAAGAAAAAGGTCTCTTGGTGCATCCTGATAAATACCAGGCTGAACAACCACTACCCAAGAGGGATCAAGAGCTTTTTACACGTGGTAACAGCAAACTCAGGTGTGACTGGGAATGTACAGCTGCCCATGCCCACCACAGAATGACTGGAATTCTAATTTGCCCAAACGCAGCCTTTAGATTCTCTCCAGAGACGTGGGCAGCTAATTCTTACCCCTCTTCTGCTTCCAAAAGCCTGTTTATTCACCTTGGAAAAATGGATTCCTAGGGAATTTCTCCCATAAAGATGCTAATGCATATGTCCCAGACTCATTACACAGGATCGAGTAGTAACTTATACTGAGGCCACACTTCTCAGACCATAAGAGAGCAAATGTTACCAACAACTACTTCAACAAGAACATTACCTAGAGAGGAGGACTAACAGAGATAAAAGGTGCTGCTCCGAATCCCTGGAGACAACGCAGTCGGAAGAGTAACAGCTGGAAAGGAGGATATGAGAAGAACTGCCCACACGGTCCCGCTCCGAGGGACTAACAAGCTCGAGCCAACTGTCTTATGAGAATAGAGGCAAAAGAACAGGTTGCAACCTGGAGCTTGACACCGATGCTTGAGTTGGAGAAAGGAGACAGATAAATACTGATTCTTGGTTTTCTGTGCATCTCAGGGGCTGAACAGTGAGTGAAGAAGCTGCAGATTATGCAGAACAAGCTAACACCTGGTATACCAAGAGTCCTTGTTTGATACTACCCGATGGAAAATACTTAGGTGGTTGAGTCCAAGCCAAACCCACGATCCACCCTTCCCTGTAAGAGTTTTGTGAATAGGAGACTTTGCCAAACATCCTTCTTCCAACCGAAGCGTCTCTGCTTCTCCAATCAAAACGTGCAATTTCAGTTTTCCCAAGCTAGACGAAAACTGAGATGATACTAAAATCACTGGGATGGGCAGTATCTCTATGAAATGCAGCGTAAGGAGACCCTCATGTTTTTGAGGTCAATGGTGGCCAGAATGGCCAACTAAGATAGCAGGTACCCTGATCATCCAGACAACACAAGGAGGCCAAGAGAAACACTTCTGAAATTTAGAAATTGGGTCATGATGACAGTTTGGAACAGAAAGGGTAAGTCTAAAGAACTAAAAGAGGAAATAATCTCCACTGCAAGGTGCATAATCTGTGATTATCTACATCATGTAAAATGCAGAAGCTGCTGCTGGAATGCCTGCATGGGAAACCTCCTCCACAGCGGCAGTCAAAACCAAACTTTCCATCACTGGTCCTCAGTTTCTATTTGGTATGTTTAGGTCTAAGCCAAAACTACTGGTAATTTTAAGTACTTATTTCTATACTTTAAGTTCTACTTTTCCACATTTATGACAAAAGTGATTTTGCCACTCAAGCCCCATTTTCACTATTTTTGTCCAGAGAGGCTTTGCCGTCTGCTCATGAGAATATCCCTGCTGTACGTTAGTTTGCAGCCATCAGAGATCTTGATTCTTCCCGCTGCTGCATTAGCAGGCTGTCCCTCAAGACTGACAACCAATGCTCAGAGGAAGAAACCGTCTTTCAAGAACAGGGCTGGCAATTCATGTAGGAATTGGCAGATGAAACACATGTCACAACAGATAAAAGGATATTAAGATGCTGCTTCTCTAGATCCTTTCCACATGGTCTTAGGAAGTACATGCTCTTTGCAGTCTCTTTCTCATACTTGAAAGGACGTAAGGAGGAAATACCAAAAATCCCAGGGCCTTACAGAAATACTCGCTATTCTTCAGCCAAATCAGATATTGCCTGTTCCAAACAGGATAGCAAAATGGATAAAGTTATCTGGCAACTTCGTGAAGGACGTGATTAATAGCTCTATGCTGTATCATCCTGCAGAAAAAGCCAAGCAACACCTAAGACAGTCTGAACTAATTCTGAACCTACCCTGAGAGAGAACCAGACAATGGCCCTATTAGCTTGTGGTCCAACGGAACTCAAGGGGGAACTCTGCTTTTACAAGTTATGAAGAACAGACCACGGATTAGCTGTGTGCCCACTCGTAAACCACCTCAAGCGCCGGGTCTCTGCAAAAGAGAACTGCAGAGCATTTCGGAGTTTCTTGATTAGATTTGGAAATGACTATCTGACCGTAATGCCTAAAGGCCCAGCAATCTTCCCCTTTCTCTGCATCAAGGCCACCAAACGCTCAATGACAGGAGTCCACTCCAGAGGCTTTTCTCTGCTGATGTGCAGTCTTGCAATGTCAGGGAAAAACAGCTGCAGACACCCAAGTGCTTCTACATTTGGGCTCTGGTTCTCTGAAAATGAATATTGCTAATCAAAAAGGAACTTGAGCCTAATACACACCCAGTATTTACTGCATGTGGGCAGCTTCCACAAACATCCCATTCTGCAGAACATTCCAGTCAGCGGATTACATGAAATTAACAAAAAGACCCCAAAACACTTCATACCAGTGGAAGCATACATAGAATTTAAAAGGTACCTATTTCGACATCATCTTCAGCTTCAGCTTTAAATATGTACACTTTGATAACTTCTGAACCAAACCCATCATCTTTAGCGACATCATCGTTTGTCACCTCGGTACTGATTTTCAAGGGAGTGCTTCCTATATGGTCCAATTTTTCTCCAACATCATCCACTGTAAAGATAAGAGAATAACCATGAGGTTCAAACACATTTTTTAAAAATCCAAGTAATCAGCAGCACGATTGATTTATCCACTATTATCCCCATGCACAGTAGAGGTTTCCTTTTATAAATGGCCCTTACCAAACAGTTCATCTCAAGATACTTAAAAGAGATTCCAGAAGTTCGGAACTCATTTTATTGCAGCTCAGGAGACACAGCAAGAATTACAGAATGAAGAACACAAGAGGGAGCTTGTCAGCAAAGAGAATGTGGTAATAGGTTATGTCTCACATTCTTGCTCCTTAAGTGTAGTAGTTTATCAATATCTTAAAACTAAACATCTATCCAAAAATGCTAAAAATCTACCCACAATAGCCTGACACAGTCTAAAAGTCCCAAAAAGTTTCACCATCCTTAAGATGCTGGTGAGTAAGATTTAGTAGCTGAAACTCTTCCGAAGAATGATGGCTTGCAGTACATTCCCAGTGAAAGAAATGCGCACCAAAAATTTGACTACATCTTCACCCTAAAATTACTATTTTATCCACTTTATAACTTGAAAACATAGGAATTAATGAAGATTATAGTAGAATATATATAAAGATGATTAAAAGACGCAGTGGAAATGAATCCAAATTCTACCAATTGACTTCCCATTCTTTGTGTGTGCAGCTGAGTCACTCTGATTATCTGGTCTATATATTCAAAATGCTCGTTGTGTTTATACCGCAGAAATTACATTCAGACTATGGAAAGTGCAAAATTAACACTACTTTGGCAAAAAGGGTATTCACGTAGATATCCATGTATATACCCCAAACTGCCAGTGCAGAGGCCACTGAGCTGAGCATCTTTCTGACAGTATCAGCATTCTGAAGTGTATTAATAACATACTTCTCTCAGTGGAGAACATCAGCTCCTGGGCAGATGGCCAACCTAAACCTGTGCAATGCTTAACCGAGGCCCTCTGACTAGAGAACTCCTCCACAAAATGGACACAAAATCTGAATTAAATCCATTGCAGAGAAATAGCAATTTACCTTGGGATGGCTGCGGTGGTTCCCAATCCCCCCCTGTGTTTCCTGCCCTCAGTGCACTGATGATTGCTCTCAGCGCTGCTTTTAACCACCGCAGGCTGCAGCCAGGTGTACTGAGGGTAACCTGAGTTAAAGCTTTTCTTAATTACTCCAGGCCCTCCCTCGTGTGAGGTGGTTCCTGCCTTTCCTGCAGCAGGGCAGGAATCCCAAACTGGGCTCTTCCCACTAACAGACAGGATCCCACGGACACTCCTATCTGGCTAACACCGTTTTTCATCCCCACGTTGAGGAACCTTATTCACAAACCTCAGACTGCATCAGAAGAGTACAGAAGTTATTGAGGACAGAAGTAGATGTAACAGAGGTAAGCGCAAGTAAGCATTTGTTTTCATTTTAGAACCTCTGATAACTATGTATTTTGTTGAAAATTAAAGGGAAACATTAAAAACAATGTGGTTTAGCTGTTTCTTTTTTGTAAAGGAGAGATTGATTGCATGGCTAAAAAAAAATAACAAACTTGGATCGGTAGAATAGAATAAAAATTCCCTCAGGAAAAGTTTTTGCTTTTTAATAAGAAAACACTCTGAGTCTCTATTAAAATCGTTGCCATCAACACCTCAAACAGGTAGAAACCAGCCTGTGCTGTGTGGTGTTCGTGTTAACCGTGCAGGGGGGAGAGGGGACACCAGAGATGAGAAAGCCACCCCAGAGAACTGGGTATATTCCTCTGGCACACAAGTTTAGCAGGGTCAGGTTATCAGTTTATCTTTGTATCCAGTACAGGAGTGATACTGCATCTGCTACTTGAGATTTTTTTTATGCAGCAAGAATGAAGTTATTAAAGAGAGGATTACACATCCTCTACTAACAGGAAAGGGAAGATGCTATAATATATTTATCTTGGAAAGAGTATTTCCATACATTTACTATGTTTGAATTTAATAAAGACCGGTTCCTTTTCTGCAAGGCTTTTAACCTTTATCCAAGTTTCTTATCCATGTTCTTCAAAATGACACAAAGATGTTTAATTTTAGTACAGCGAACATCTCCACTGCTGAAAATAAATAAAGTAAGTATTTTCATGCTGGAAGGCTATCTAACAACAGCAACTTCCTACTGAACAGTGGAGTAATCACGTATTTGTGACAGGTTTTCTTTATGGCAAAAACTTCCAGCTATTTAACTAATATTGGGTGACAATTACTGTGCACCACTATGTAGCTGGCGAAATAACCTAAGAAAATAACTCACAGTTTTAGGTGGTTGCCTTGCACCAAGACATAGACTGCAATACAAGGAAGATTTACATAAAGAAAAACAGAGGATTTTCCAGTTTTTATAGGAATAAATCTTTTCAGACGAAAATATAAAGTAAAATACACAAATCTAGCACGTATGCTCACACCCTGTGTTTTACCATTTCAGGTAAAGCCCACAAATCTTCAATATCCTTCAGAAAACAGGAAGCCCTCTCTTAGAAGAGCAAATTTACATTATTTTTAAAATCAGTGGTTACTCCCACACCATCAACCATCCTGGGTGTTTTCAAAGATCTTCAGTCCCTACAATTTAAGGTGAAGTAATTCAAAATTTCAAATTAAAAAAAAAATAAAATATATCAGGAATCCAGCATATCCAGGGCCTCTGGAATCACTTTTCTAAAAAACCTCAATGTACTCCAACAAAATGTGAAAAAACCAAACTGGATGGAGAACGTGATACCAGTACAGACTCTAAGATGCTGCCTTTTGTTTCAAATACCTCAACCACAAAAGACACTGAATCAGCACCTAAACTGCTGTCTTATATAACAGAAATTTCATGGTTTCAATCTGGTTTTTAAGCGCATTTAGATAAGGGGGGAAACAAGCAACACAGCAGGACGCGTAATCTTTGAGAAGTTCCAAAACAGTAGGACTTTTTCTAAAGCAGATCATGAAAATACTCTCTTGTCTAAGTAATACGACCTCAACGACAGACTGCCAACCCATCAGTGCTCAATTAGCTGATGACTTTTCTCAGTGCTAGTTCTCAGGAATGGGAATGCTTACTTTATGTCAATGGAATATCAAAGTGTCTTCCAGATCTGACTCATCCACCAGAAGCACTACATATTAGTATCTCGTCACTTAAAATTAACTGAAAAAACACAACAGAGAACCTTTATAAATATATGCTGAATCCTCCCGAATAAACAAGGTCTAAAGGAAAACTCAGCACACTTCCACTTTTAAACTTACCTTTCCTTCGCTGTTTTCAGGTGTGTGATGTCCAGATTCACCGTGGATTGCCAGCTCCCAATTCATGTGATGCCTCAGCATGCACTATGCTGGTGATATCACACCCACCATAGGAGCCCGTCGGGATAACATGAGGGCAAGATAAGTCCCGTGGTTTTACAATTTGTCATATTTTTCTAATATACTTATTTTATATCCCGTAGGTTACAATAGAGGAGTATTAATGTTAAAATGTTTAGCAAATTACGTAACACTGTATCGTAATACACTAAAAAGGAGGTGGTGGTGGAACAGTACCTTACCCCTAAAGGCCAGCTCCAGTGTTGTTCTTTGGTGGGTATGAGGTCACCAACATAGTGCATGCAGGGCCAACACACAGATCGGGAGCTGGCAATCCGCTGTGGGTCTGAATATCGCAAACCTGAAAAACAAAAAAGGGTACGCTTTAAGCTCCACGGGTGCTGACTCCTCCCTGGCAAAACGGGATGTACTGGTCGTCGTTCTCCCATCTCGGTAGGAAACGACTGGGTTCGCGATCACACCACGGGCACTCGTTCTCTATTAACTCCCCTTTTAAGCAGGTGTTCTGGAGATTTCAAACAAGGGATTGTGCACAGCCCCTGGCATGCGTTGTGAACCTATCCAGAAAAGACTGTTAAGTCTGATTTTGAATAACTGGATTCATCTGCAGAGCGGCGATAACCTTCTAGTGAACAGTTCCCATTACAAAGTCATACACAGCCAGTTTGCAGAACTATTGGGACAAACTTACTATTTTCCAAAGAGTATTTGGACAAAAATGTAATTACCAATAGTGTATAAATACATGGGAACGGTGTCTTAAAGTGGAGAAAAATCACCTTTTGGTGTATTCAAACTGTTAACTCCCAACAAGAGAGTAAGAGAAGCTAAAACTCCACGCTCAGCTTCACAACCTAAAGCTTAGTATTTTAGAAGTTCTCAAAATGTGCTCCATGGAAGAGCTGGTGGAATTCCCCAAGGCCATTAGCTGCCATTTTCTGTAAAGTCCCCCTTTTTTAGATGCTAAAATTTCATTAAAAGACAGCTAAGGATTTTGAGATTCTTAAAACTATCATTTTGATTTAATTCACATGATAAAAAAGTTCAACAATTCTACATAAACCCCCCAAAAGAAACAGCATAAAATTAACTTTCTACAATATTTACTAAAGATTTGACAATTTAAAAATGTAAGTAAATAAAAGGGGTTTTAAACTGCTTGATAAACTGAGGCATTTACCTATTCTACACAACTGATGAACTTTGTGAACATAACAAATTTCAGGCTAATTTAAAAACAAACAAACAAACAAACAAACAAACAAAAAAAAAAAAAAAAAAAAAAGAACTGCGTAAGATTGATTCATTTCTGCTGAGAAGAATCTCAAGATACTTGGTCAGGTCAAGCTGGCACACCCAGCTAACACAGCTTCCAAAGCTAGCAGAGGCAAGAGACCTCATCTTTACCAACGATCTGGACGAGGGGATCTAGGGCAGTTTGCAGATGACACCAAGTTGGGCGTGTGTTGATCTGCCAGGGTGTAGGAGGCTCTACAGAGGGATCTGGCCAGGCTGGATTGATGGGCTGAGGCCAATGGGATGAAGATCAACAACGCCAAAGTGCTGGGTCCTGCACTTGCATCAGAAACAACAATCCCCTGCAATGCTACAGGCTTGAGGATGAGAGCCTGGAAACTGCCTTATGGAAAAGCACCTGGGGGTGGTGGTCAACAGCTGACTCAAGATGAGCCAGTGTGTGCCCAGGTGGCCAAGAAGGCCACCAGCATCCTGGCTGGTATCAGCACTAGTGTGGCCAGCAGGACTAGGGCAGAGATCATCCCCCTGGATGCAGCACTGAGGAGACTACCCCTTGAAATCTGGGTTAAGTTCTGTCCCCCTCATTCCAAGAGGGACATTGAGGGCCTGGCGCATGTCCAGAGAAGGGCAACGGAGCTGGTGAAGCATCCAGAGCACAAGCCTTGTGAGGAGCAGCTGAGGGACCTGAGGTTGTTCAGCCTTAAAAAAAAAAAAGGAGGCTGAGGGGAGACCTTCTGGCTCTCAACAACCCCCTGACAGGAGGTTGGAGCCAGGTGGGATCAGTCTCTTCTCCCAAGGAACAAGTGACAGGACAAGAGGAAACAGCCTCAAGTTGTGCCAGGGGAAGATTAGGTTGGACATGAGCAACAATTTCTTCCCTGAACGGGTTGTTGAGCCCTGGACCAGGCTGCCCAGGGCAGTGGTGTAATCACCAACCCTAAAGGGATTTAAATCTCTGTAAATGTCGTAGATGTGGTGCTAAGGGACATGGTTTAGTGGTGGATTTGACAGTGCTGGGTTAACAGTTGGACTCAATGACCTTGAAAGTCTTTTCCAACTTCAACAATTCTGTGATTCAATGAGTGCCTTAATTTATCTAAAACGATTCCTTAAAACAAAATTCTAGATTAATAATGTAGTTTCCAACTGTGATTATTCAGGCATATCCCAATTATACACATAACTGTTACTAAAAGTTTAAGATGCTCTGGTGAAAGCACAGTGATCATCATTATCAATCACACTTGGCTATCTCAGAAGGAATTCCAAAGATGACTTTACTTACAATTACAAAGGAGCAGTTGGAAACACCGCAGTTACAGAATACAACTCATCGGAAGTACTCTGTCAGAAAGGAGGAATTTTTTCAATGAAACAAGTGACTGTAAAAATGGTGTTCCTTTACTTACAAACACACTGAAATTTTTCTGTTGTAGGTCTAATTTGCTTTTAGACTCATTTGGTTTTGTTTCTTTTTCCAAAAACCCCTTTTTGACTTCTGTTAGTGACATGTGGAATATCAGTAATGAGAGAACGATAAAAAACCCATCGCTGTCCATCCTATGTGGAACAAAAAGTAAATACCAAAAACGTATTTTACATAAGGGACATAAATGCTAAGAAATGTTGAAACCGTTATAATCACCCATCAGTCATGTCCTCAGTCTTGAAATTCTCAATAGAAGCAGCCTGCTGCGAACAGACTGACACTTTGACGTACTTGGCATTGCCATTTTTTTAACATATTGCTTCTGACTAAATAAAATCTGTTTTGACCTCCTCACGTTTCAATAACTCATTTGGAGAAGTCAAAAATCTAAAATGAACTATTGTACATTTTATCCAATTTATCTATCAATAAAAACTGGTATCTTGAGCATAATTTAACTGCTGAAGAAACGTTAAGGTCCTTTCAGTAGCTCAGTCAACAAGCAGCGTAGGACCATTCTGGTTCCTCAGAGTTGAATGCTGTGTGGAAACTGAAATGGGCAGCCCCTTTCCAGTGGTAGAGAGCCAACCAATTAATGCACACAACCCCCTGATGTCAAATTCAGTCTAGAACAGCACAATAAAATGCCCATTATAATTCTTAATACAGCTAAAAGCCAGTGTTTTGTAGACACGTAAGAGAAAACTTTATCAGTCGTGTGCCTTAAAAACCTACTGCTTTGTTGGATTCTACTGATTAAACCCAACACATTATTTTTGCACAGATCTACATAATGTGGTAATATACCTGTGTATTAAAAAAAAGGCAAAATATGTGCAGTGTTTTAACTTTCCAGTGGGTTTTTCTTAATTTTCAGGAATATCTTGTTTCAGAAACACAGACACCCTCATTCACTCAACAGCATCAATGTCACTTTTTCTTGCTGTATCAGTGACAATGGATTACTTTTCATAAAAACCCAAATCCAGACACCAAGAATTAACTGGCCCACAGACTACTATTTGAGTGTTCCAGTACAGAATACAGCAAGAGTCCAGTTACAGGAACTTCTCCCCACCAGACCACTTCTACTTCAGATAATCTCCTGTTTCTATCTACCTTTGTTTAACTTACAAGATATCATTAAGTAGTCTTCAGATGTACTCTTGCCATCATCATCGTCTTCTGTTTTTATAGTGACCGTGGAGCCAGGAACGGTACCAGCTGCTTGAATGACTGCCTCAGAATCTGAGTTTGTTACAAGAACTTCTTCTGAAACCATCGTAGGCGAGTTGGCTCCTGACACGGAGTCTTGCACCACATGCTCCAAATGTCCATCGGGACCCGTAACAAGGTCAGCCACAAAAACCTGATCGGGAACTCTAACGGTTTCTGTTATGAGATCAGAAGTCAGAACATGATCACTGGTATCTAAAGCTTCTTCAATAGCAACATCAGCTTCCAAAACAGAATCGGGAACTATTACACCTTCTGTTACAACATCAGTCTCAGTGATGATGTCAGGTCCTTGGACAACTTCAGCTGCTAAGCCGTGATCGAGAGTTATTCCATCATCGGTAACAACATCAGAAACTAGGACAGCTTCGGGGACTGATACAACAATGTGGTCTCCATCAATATGAGCAGTGCCAGCCATTCCAGCCACTATGAAACAATTATGAATGAGGAAAAAAGTGTTAAAATTATCGCATTAGCAGTTAGTTTATCTAAGGAACAGAGTAACCGTATATATAAGTTAAATGCAGATGTACAAACCTGTTACTTTTCAACAAGCCACATTTTGCATTTCACCCAGTAAAGACTGCCCGAAGCAGCCCGTATTCTTTCCATTAAGAGAAACAAAACATGCCACTTCTTTTAGGACATAATGTGGAACTTTATGTCCTAATTTTATGTCCCAAATTTACATTTCACAGTGCTGGGATGTTCAGAACTACAGGCCAGTTTGCAATTTCATCTTTGTATAAAGAGCAGTTAGAAACGTTTGATTACAGCAGCAGTCTGTACCTTCACAGAATCATTGCACGATACTGGAAGTGTGGTAACGATACATTAATTGACATTCAAATAAAAGGAGACTCATTGTTTAGACTGCACGAAAATAAATACTGAGTTCTATGCAGTATTTCTAGTACTGTTTTCAACAACTTGCTAAGCTGCAAGGAACAGCTACAAGCAGAAACCTGTTCTTCATTAACAAGTTAACTGACCAGTCACATTTGCAGACTACTTTTCTATACATAAAAAAGGAATGCACAGCAACTTGGTTTAATGAGCACACATAAATAGCAGTTTTAATCTTCAAGGAATGAAGCGCTCAAGAAAATGTTTTTATCAGAATAAAAAAAAAAAAAATATTCAGAATTGTATTGCAAATGTAATTATTTGGGTACACTGAAGGATATTAATTCATGTCAGGACAAAGAAATGGTCCTTCCCAGTACCTGAGAAGGTCATCTCCTGTCACAATGCAGAAATGGAAACTCACAAAGGAAAGAGTAGAGATTTTTTGCTGTCCTTTCTCTAAACCTTCAGAATTGCTGAGGTTATTTAGCACTGCCACCAAAAGAAAGAGTATTCATTGAAAAAAAATCCTCGATTTAGAAACAAGTTTTCTTATGTCAGTACAGTCCCAGGACTGATGCTCTTGACAGAAGACTGCTAAGCACGTGTGATCATGCAGATTTAACTCAATCTGTAAACTGTCGCCTACATCACGTTATCTGCTGCCACACAGACAAAACCAGTACTTCCCACCACATCTACTGAAATACCCGAAAGCAGAACCAGCATCGGCACTCCAGGTAAGCGGACAAAAGCTGGGGTGCCGGTTCGTGTGTGCCGGATGTCATTTGCATCTCCTGTGTATCAGTATGTTGGAGATGTAACGACTACCCAATGGGATTTCAAGCAGAAGAACAGGCGCCACAGAACTGCTGAACTCCAGATGACATTTTCTGTCTCATCCAGAGCACTTCAGGCCACAGACGTTTCCCCCCCTTTCAGAATGATTTCAGATTTTTAAATAAGTGACAGTTTCAAGATCAGCAACCAAAGTATACAAAGACATATTACACACCACCTTACATTTTGAGTTTTCTCAAAAAAGTCATGCAAATAACATTATGTTGCTCAGCTCTACATCTTAATATTATTTATACACATACAGCAAAACCCTAAAAAATAGTAAAAATAGTAATAGTTAAAACGTTTACCAAAATCCTGCATAATCATAGTGTGAGGCATTTTGGACTCTTGTGTTTGCAATCCAAGACTTCCACCACCTGGATCCATATTCAGCTAAGTTCATTCACAAATAGCTGCAATAAAAGCAAAATCAGAATTTATCTTAAACAGCGTTATTGTGTCAATTTGCTTTACTGGATTAACGTGTCACACTGACGAACACAGAAAAGCATTTATCCAAAACTTCCAAGAAAAAAGCACGCAGTACTTCCTACGATTCACTTCACATTATTCTTTTGGCTTTCTGTTTTTTGACCTAAAATCCTGAAAATGTTTCCATCCATCAGCAGCCCTACAGGAACCGAAAGAACTACGTATGCGAGTGAAACCAAGCAAGTGTGGAATTCTTGGTCAAGATCTTAAAAAGGTTTTTTTACAGAAGTCTTTGGTTACTGCCTGGCCTAGAACAGTTCTGTTTATACTCTGCTGAATTCAGCTGGAAAGTGCTTTCTAGTTACCTTCAGCACGCAGAGGTTACTTTATTTCTACAAACAGTAACCAGAGGAAACGGCCTAAACCTTCCATTTCCCAGCTACATAATGAACATTAAAGTATTTTTGCAGCTTGATGAGAATGAAAACTGGATGTAATTATAGGTAAATTTTGACAAAGCTGCATAGCGCACTAAGTTGACAGGAACAGAAGTGCCGAAGCTGATTTTCTCTCCCAGCAGCTGTGTTTGAACCTTTTCCATTTCATCAAAACGTCTGACAAAAGGCCTGGTAGAAAATGCAATCGGCCCTCCATTCTATTTGCACGCAGAGCGCAGAACTACCCATTGTAACAGGCAACAGTTAAGCCTAAGAAAGGCCAACTTATTTCAACATCTCCATTGCCATGATCCTTGCTGAAGAACGACAGTGCTCAACAGACTTCTGTGCTGACACCTCTATTTACCATTCCAGGGCTGCAATATCCATATTGGTTGACATTTTATTTCAAAACTGTCAGGTTAGTCTACAAATCTTATCTTTCAACACTGTCCCTTCTGTGCTGCCAGGGAAAAGCTGGTCCTACACAGCTATCTGCAATACCCCTCTAACAGAAAACTGACCCTGGGAAGCTTCTGGTACAACAGACCCTTCTGGGAAGCCCCCACTGTTACCCTTCACTGGTACATCTTCAGCTTGGTCTCCTTTCTTTGCTTTTGATTTAAACAATTGCTTTGTCTCTTCTAATTCCCCCTAATGCTTAGGGGCTTCTGTTTCCTGACTTCTCTTTTATCAGACTTGCCCGTTTTCTTCAATCTTTTAGAATGACTCTGGTTCCTCAAACCTTGCCACACAGCCACGGCTGGTTTACTCCAAGTTTTACTTTGGAGATTCTCGCGTTCATTAAAAGACAATTCCAATGGCATCCATGAATTTTCACACGTGGAGAGCAAATGTTGGGCCTCTAACTAAACTCAGTTTTACTAGAGCTCCACTTCTGGTATCATGTCTCTTGAGGATGCCAAATCTCCTTCCTAAGGTACAGCTACTCAAACTTGCTTTCAGGGAAGAGAAAAGCACACAGTATTTCTTTAACAGAGCATTTCCATAACATACAGGGGAGAAGGATAAATTAATATGCTCTTTGCATTGTTACTAAGCATTCAAGTGTGGGAATTTGGGATTATTTTGTAGTTTACTGCAATCCGAAAGACTTTCACACAACTTCTCAGTGCAGATGAACTGATTGTAGAAACAGCTACAGGAGAACACAGAAAGCAAGGCTTTCAGATGTGAGAAACCTCTAGCTTAAAAGACCTGTGGCACAAGACTAAAATCTTCTATTTTCCTGCCCTCTCATATCCAAGAATTGGAAATAAGTGAAAGCATTACACAGAAAATGAAGAGTTGTGGGAAGTGAACACAAAGTAAGAGCTCAAGTCAGAACGACCCAGAACTGGCTGGTGTGGAGAGGAATAAAGAAGTACAAATGCTTTTAAGAGAAATTCCCCAAAATATGCTACTGTTGCTGTTGTGGTACCAACCTTGATTTTGCTCTTCTGGATCTGATAAAAAGCTGACCCCAACCCTACAGCAAGAATTTGTTTAAGTTTGTGCATCTAAATCCAAATTATGATAGAAACTTCAAGTAATTTGTGGCACAACGTGTTTGACAACCCTACTGCAATGAAATGAATCACAACAGCGATAGGAGCTAACACAGTCAGGCAAGGCGTGTAATAAAACCATTTATTCTTACAGCTTGGCTTACTTTAAGTGCCTGAATCTCTGAGATAGCTCTAAGCCACAATCAAGAGACCCAGAAAGAGCCAGGACGTAACGTAACTCACAGTATCACGTTAATCCAGTAGTAAACTCAACTTTGCAGTAGCCATGACGTTCATCTCTTAAACCATGAAGCTCTATCAGTTGCAGGCACCAGAGTCCACAGTAAAACACCCTAAAACCTGAAAATCTTAGTGCCAGTCACTCTGTTTACTGCAGCACTTGTGGCTCACCAGAACTGGTAGCATTGGATCCTCGGTACCAAACCAAGTCACCATCGGGAAGGGAGACGCTGGCACCGTCAGCGCCAAGGGCCACGTGGCACTGGGCTGACCCGCAGAATCAGGCAGTGGCCACTGTGCCGGGCACCCAGACTCAGCCTGCTCCAGATGTCACTCAAGCCAGGCAGAAAGCCACCAAGGAGAGGTAAGTCAAAAGTCAATTTTAGTGCTATATTGCTTTGCCTCCTTTTTATATCCTTGCGCTAAATGCCTTCACTTCGACAAGCGATGCACAATTCCTACTCTGTGCAGGCCAAGACACACGTGTCAGGTGGTAGATTTTGTCTTTGGGGTTAACATGAAAAAATACAAAACAAGAGTAACCAGAGAAAGGAGGAGCGTGTGAAAAACACAATCCGTGCTCAGTGCATCTTCAGTGTCAAGGAAGGAACTGAGCAGAGATTACTCCTTCTGTTTAGTCTTGAAACCCTGAAGCAAAAGCAGCAGCAAGCAGTCCACAAGGATGGCATCGCAAGAAAAAGTCACTGATCCACCCCAAGGAGGTTTCAACTTCACTGAGAATACAAAAGAACCAAAGAACTTGCATCACCTGGTGCCACGATCACCCTTTCAACAACTTCTCCCCCTATTATTTGCTCAAATCTACTTCTCTCTTTACAACACTAACTCCTGGAGACAACAATGACGTCACATCAGAGCTTCTGGCAGAGCTACAAGAGCTGCCTGGTGTAATTTCCTGACAGGGTAAGTTGGGTCCAGAGCCCAGCTAGTATTGTAAAAGCACAAGACAAACATTATGAATGAGGAAAGCAGTCATGGATTTAAGGAGCCCGATTCCACCCATACAATCAGATTTCAATGTAGTCTTAAGTTTTAGCTCCAAAATCAAATTCTTTCACCACTGTAAGAACTGCAGCTTCAGAACCATAAAGCAACTCTCTAGCACTGTCACCACAGGCATCGGAAACTCTCACGGTAGCTAATGAGTATCTGCTATCCCAGAATAAGATATGGCTCTAGACCATAAATGGCTAATTTAATATAGCAATTTCAGAATTAATGCAATACTCTACCATTTCCTGACCACAGCCTTTGCACTCAGATAATCCTTCTTTTTTAGTGTAAGTGGATAGGAAAAAATACCTTAAATTATACCAATCTGAGATTACAGGAAGGGTATGCTAGGCTCTTCCTCCTTCTTAATAAGCAATTTAATTTATTTTCAGATTCTATAATCAGATGCCCAAAGATATTGCATATTGTGCTACACAGAAAATTCAATACAAAGACTGTAATTTTAATTTAAATTAAAACTTCTGCAAGGAAAGCAAATTATCACTAAAAGGAGTATTTTCCCGGCAGGTGACAGAACTATAAAAATCACCAAAGTCACGGGATGGCACCTTCTGTGCACGTAGTACTATGAGCACCTTAAGCTTCCAGTAAACCCAGCAATGGATGATGATGACACACCAGCACTAAACCCGCCGAAGCAGCTCGTATCCAACCGTTACTTAATTATACTCTTCTAAACCAGACAAAGGAGAAGAGTTGCCTCAACTATGCAATCGCAGATTTCTCCTTTTCTATCTACTTTTGGATCTTAAAGACACTCAGTGAGAGAAGGAAAAGCCCTTACTGAACAATTAACAGCAGGTAAGGCCCACAGTTCTGCTACACCGGGGTATTTCTGCTCAGAGATTTCAATAATGCAGACTATTCAGATTCACAGGCTACCTGTGCATGCAAATCTTATTATGGGAAGCAGCAAAAAAAAATGTGGTACAGTGATTAACTGTGGTTCTTCACAGCTTCTTTCTGTAGCACACCCTGTTACATACCCACATGTCAAAGAAGTGGTCCAAAAGGACGCAGAAGGCAGAAAGCCCCAGTTCTGTATAGTGTCATAATGCTAAACTTAGCCATAGCTCCTGCTTAATTTAAGGTCTCAAGTTTTACCCCTCAATTCCCCTTCTTCTTTTTAGAAGAAAATACTGTGAAAATTCTTTATTAGCATCAGCCAATAAAATAATATCACTTTACAGCATTCCATTACTCTCTTCATTGATTTTTTTTCTTTTAATTACCCGATGGTATCTTGCACTAGGAAGGGGTACATCACCACCAGATCCCAAAATGAAGAATTTAATGAAACCTAAACCAAGACTCCCAGAACAGTGCCTCAAGGCTAAATTTTTTGAGCTCTGCATAGATCTGATACTGGTTTGCTTTTTTGAAAAATACAGTTCTCTTCCTAAGTAGCCTCAGGAAAAGGTTGATTTTAACCTATTTCAGTTCCTTATACCAAAACCCTTACGTGGAGCTCAGGTGAGACCAGGCAATGAATTTGAGAGTAAAAAGAATACATGACCTCTCTGTCTACAGGCAGGAACACTGATACAAATTGCTGCTGGAAACAGTATTTTTTAAAATCAAAGATAGCTGTTGGCAGTTTGGGACTACGTAAGAACACGGAATAGCAACACTCAAGTGAAAAACTGCTAAGGGCCCAGGCCCTTACAAACACTGCTCTTAGTACAGACATGGATTTACTCTTCACATAAAAATATCATTAAATGACCACTAATGTTTTCATTTCCTTTGAGAACGCTTTCAGAAAACACCCTAAATTGAGAGATTTTCAGCAAAGTATTTTAAGGAGTAAGGGGAAAAAAAAAAAAGCGCCTCAGCACTTCTACGTTCCCAGGAATAAAAAGGGTGTCATTCTTGTACCCAGAGGTACAACGAAGCTCCAAATTAATTTGCTGGCTTCCAGGCATCGTTGTCATATTTCAAATTTTGCCAGCATAAAGAAGAATTCTACAAAATGCTAATTACAGCTTAATAAATCTACATAAGTAAAAGAGTACGTATCTAATACGTTTTGTTACATGCTAAAGAGTGTGATCCTGCAAGTGCTGAGCCTCTCCCCAGTTCACACATACACTTATTCCCACTATGTTCAGGCAATGTGTGTTCACATAAAGCGTATTTGCACGATGAGCCCTTAAGCGCTCCTTTAAAATCATGAATTTCATCTAAATAATATCTAAGCCTTGTTTACACACAATAAAGTAAAACACAACACCGCGCTTCCTCAGGAGCTGCAGGTATTTGTACGCTGTACATGACGTTCTGATTAAATCAAAAAGGACCAAGCTCGGATGCAGAGCAGTCTGACATAATATATAAATTCATACATGGTCGAAAAAATCCAAACCAGATGTTTTCTAATTATCTTCTCTTTCAACATTTATGTCCAGTAAGAATAAAAGAGAATTATCCTGCCCTGAAGACATTACAGGGTATGTTTTTTTCCCCCATAATTTCTAACGCAGCAACCAACAGAAATGCAACGAGAAGCATCCTGCTTATGGAAGAACCTTAAGCAGAAGAAGCCAATTCATAAAATAACGTGCACAACAGCACAAGCCCTTCACCGACGAAGACGATGCATTAAAAACTAACGTATCCATTTTAAAGTCCTTTATTGTGGTCACCCATAAAGCAGCCACACTCTAAACCCGCCTAAAACGACAAAGACAAAACCAGCAAACGACATTTTTGTCTTGCTGCCTGAAACGCGTTAATCAAATAGACGAATTTACGTCTACGTGTTACATCCACAGCTACAACAAAACACCCCGTAAGAGAAATCACTGCCAGCGAACGCCGACGGCCACATAAAAGCACCGCACAGCGGGGGCTGCTGCGCCTCCGGCCATCCAACGCGGGACGGGTCTGCGCGGCTGCGGAGGACCGCGGCAGCGCAGCGGAGCCGTCCCGCGCGTGCTCGCGAAACGGGCGCGCCGCCGGGCGTCGGGAGCGCGGCGGTGGCGGGGCGGGCGAGCCTGTAGTGCCGGCCGGGCAGCCCGGCACGGAGCTTTCCCCAGCCCGCACCCGCGGACCGCTCGGCTCAGCTGTAACGCGGCCGGCAGCGGCCCCGGACGCCCCAT
>JAAGNO010008257.1:10606-25897 GCA_033439905.1 Ceryle rudis
CCCTTCCAGTTTTACTTGAAGCAGAAAAACTATATAAAAAAAAAAAATTATATATATATATGGTATTGTTGGGTTTCTAGTCAAAATATATCCTGGGAGAAGCAGCTTTGTCTGCTCCACTGAAAAAGTTGCTACAAGATGATGTAATCTGGCAGCAAGCACCAAAACAAGCTGTGGTATTGCAGCAGCTAAAAATGACAATCTGCAATGCACCAATATTTAGCTTTCATGGTCCTGTAAAGCAGTTCCATTCAAAGAGGTGCAACTAAACACCATTTGAGTTCTGTTCCTTGCAAGGTGCACTGTGCCTCTAGTATTCACAGAATTTGGTCTAACAGGAGTTGTAAAAATATTACACCCAAACAGAAGCAGGCTCTTGTATTTGCTCCAAAAATAACTTCTCTGCTGAATGCAGTGTTGTGATCCAAATGCAGCTGGTTTATAAATCACTTTTTATTTTTTTTTAAATCGCACTACTTTCTTTTAAAGCCTTGGGAAAACACCGGTGAAAGATGTATTTCTGAAACTGTTTAGCAAAATGTTACTCGGAGATTTTCTGTCTAGGTGTCTGGTGTCATCATCTCCAGACTCAGGCGCTGAGATCCTTTTGCAGAAAAGACCATTTAGGTTATGGAAGCCACCTCTAGTACTAAAGGCAAATCAAGAAGGGCTCTCGGGTTAATTCACAGGCTGTGCAAAAATGTATATGCTGATTTTTTGCCCGAAGAATTGCCTGCTAAATACCAACCACACTGGGCTTTGAAACGTGTAACTGCCTCTCTAAGAAGGCCATGAATGGTGCTCCATCCGTGAAACCTGCATGGCAGGGCAGAAGGAGCTCAGATATGGCAGTCATTATGACATTCAGCCTGGAGAAGAGCAGGCTCCAGGGAGACCTTACTGGGGCCTTTCAGTACTTAGAGGGGGCTTATGAGAAAGACAAGGACAATCTTTTTGGCACGGACTGTTGCAGCAGGTCAAGGGGTAGTGGTTTTAAACAAAAGAGAGGAGATTTAAACTATATAGAAGGAAGAAATCTTTTACAATGAGGGTGGTGAAACACTGGCCCAGGTTGCCCAGAGAGGTGGTCAATGCCCTATCACTGGAAACATTCCAGGACTCCGAGCAGTGTGCTCTAGTTGAAGCTGTCCCTGCTCACTGCAGGGGAGGTTGGACTAGATGACCTTTAGAGGCCCCTTCCAACCCAAAACATTTTGTAATTCTATGACTCTATGATTATTTGCAACAACCTGCCTAACGTGAAGTTCTCCACTGAGCATCTTCAGAACTGAATACCTTGCTCATAACAGAAATGGAGCTTTCCCCAACATACGGGGTGTGATGGAAGAGTGAAGCAGCTGCACAGAGCAGCAGAGAGGTAACTTGTGTGGTATTATTGTAAGGCTGGTGGTGAGGAAAAGCCACTGGTACTGCCTGAGCATCCTCATCACTCCATCATGTCTAAAAGACAGAGGAACCATTGATGCAAAACAAGATAAAACCAAAACTCAGCTAAGCCTTTCAGCTTATCAACAAGAAAATACAGGCAATGACTGATCTTGGCAGACACTCCAGTATGAAAGAAAGACTCTAAAAATTTGAAAGCCATTATTTGGAGCCCGTCATGAACTAGAAAGCCCAGGTTTGTTTGGTGCATTAGCCAAATTCGTGGGCATACAGGTTCATCTGTATTACGTGCAGGTTAAGACCGAGCACTGATGACAAGAGGTTCGCAGCAATCGAAGTGTTCTTTCTTCAGGGCAGATTAATAAGTTGAAAGCCGTTAAATGATGCCAAAAATGGTAGACGGATCTGGTTAAAATAGTGGTTTTACTACACAGTAGTATTTGTTTTGCTAGGTGGAGGCTTATAATAGACAAAAAGGAGTGCAGTATATGGTGCTTCGTGTCTCTAGGATACTGCCTGAGCCCACAGGCTGTGCGGAGCATGTGAGATGCGGAATGAGATGCAGAACATGCTTTCATGTGGTTTTTTCCTGTTAAAAGAGAGTTATGGTTTAAGCGTGCCTGGCTGTGTCCTTAGTGATCTTTGGTCATGTGGGCAGGCAGAAGCTCGCAGATATTCTGTTGTGTTAGGGAGCACAAATTAGATATACTGAGAAATTTAAATTCTCTGCATCCATTTTCTTGAAAAAGCCACAAGTAAACTTGTTTTCCCAGGAGATAGATTTGTACCCGTGTCAGTTTTAAGTCAAATCAGCAGGTTGTTTTGGTTTTTTTTTTTTATTTATTTGAAACTCAGATTACTTAAATTGATTTGGTTTATGTAGTTTTCCATTTTATTTCCTTTTTTTTTTTTTGCTTTTGGCAACCATCTGATAACACGAACAGCCAGAATATTTATAATTCTGATGAATGATTTTCAGAGTCTCAGCAGCCTGGGTGATCACTGCCCTTGTGAGTGGGTTCACTGAAACTCCCTATGCAAGCAGCCAGTAAAGCTGCAGACGGATGTTTAAGCATTAAAACAGTACACCAAACTGAGATAAATTAACTCCCACAAACCTTTTTCTCTGCTGTGCAAAACAGGAAAAAGGGAGCAGCAGCCTAAAGGGATTGAGATTTTACATATTCCATAGCATCAGACATGATGGGTTAGAGTGAGCCATGTTACCTGCTCAGGGGAGATCTGTTCAATTATTTTTAAAAGGCATGTAAAGTGCCTCTGAGTGTCTGGGTGATTTATTATTTTAGACAAGATAACTGTATCCATCTCACATAAATCTCAGCTTCTTTGGTCCAAACTGGAGGTCAGTCCTGCCTTTCTTTTGTCTGGTTTTGCTGTCTGGATCCTGGAATTTTATCTGATGTGCCTCCCCTTCAGCATACTCCTTATGAATTTTATCCTTTCTTGTTTCCTTTTATGTTTTCTCCTTAATAGCTCCACTGTCTTTCAGCTTGGATGAAGCTAAACAATACTTGGTGTTAAATAATTGGAAAGGTGGTGGTCAAGAGCTCCCTAGACCTCATCAAAGCTGAATTTAAATAGTTCATATTAGTAATCTGAAAGCAAAGCAATGTATTCTCACCAGAATGAAACATTTCAGATGAACATAAGGCTTCTGTTTCCTTTTTTCCTAAAGCAAAATGTCTCATTCTGTTTTGTATTGTATACCCTGAATTGTATTTTCTTTGGAGTTTTTATAAAATTGAACAAGACATTCATTATTTTTCTGCACGAAAACATTCTTTGTTACTTTGATTTGTATGGTTTTGGTATTTAATTGTTAGGAACATATTTTTACCGACTTCATATAGTAAGTTATTCATAAAGGATGCTACTTTTTCAGTTACCCTTACTGGGATGATGAAAGACAGTGTGACCTGTGGTCTGTAGCAATTCCTGTGAGCTATGCAATGTATTCACCACCTCTTCCTTCGTTTTACAGATTATAATATTACACATTTTGCTGTAGAGTCTGAAATATTCCAGCTTTTCATTGCTGTTGTTATCATACATTTATTTATGTAATGCTTTGAATGTAATGCATTGAAATGCTTGGTATACTCTCAACTTGTGTTGTTTTCCACTCTGTTGTGCTACTGTATTTTTGGCAGTGATTATCTTTGTTGTTTGTGCCTATGGACTGACTACCCTTTCTATGTGTAATAGCTAAACAGGTTTAATTCACAATGTCTTTTTGCAGCAGTCCTGAGTGTGAGAATACTTTTGCTTTTGGGAATTTGTTACAGTCTGTGCAATCCATCCTCAAACTCCTACTAAAGTCAGTGAGAACAATGCTGGGACAAACCCTGTACAACATCAGGCACAGCTGATCTAAAAAGTCCTGGGAGCAAGGATTGGGGTCCTGGTCTCTGCCCATCCCACTGACTTCCCTAATTACTACTTGCTTAGTTTTCTCCTAATTCCATCATTGCCCATTTCCAGCTACCATACAGATTCAAGGTGGGGGCCTAGGGGGTGATCCCATTGAGTGTTTGGTTGTCCAGTGATGAGAATTCCATCAGAAAAGGTGAAGGACATAGGTTTAAAATCCAGCTTGAGGTGGAGTTGAACTTGTGGTGCTCTTGGCAAGTGTTTATGATAGAAAAGGTGGGCAGCAGCATCCTCTCTACCAACCACCCTTTAAAAAGGATGAACCTTTCTTAAGCTTGTGTCTGTCCTTGAAATCGGATTCCGAGCCCTATATCCAAAATGCACGATGATGGTAAATTCGAGGAAAAGCTGAAAAGTGAGGTGCATCCTTGCACTTACCACGTCCTGCTGGATGACCATAGGCTGCACTTCACTCAGCACACAGACTTCCTGTATCTCACTTTCTGGAACTGACTGTTTGTTTCCATTGCCTCTGTAAGAAACTTTTGATTCTTTTTCTGTCCATCACTCCAATAAAACTCAAGGGGGAATCACAGAATCACAGAATTGTCGTGGTTGGAAAAGACCTCTAAGATTATCGCATCCAACTGTCAACCCAAAAAAAACCCCAAAACCCCCACAACCCAACAAAACAAACAAAAAAAGCACTTCACCATCCCACTAGAGCATGTCGTGAAGTGCCTCATCTACACATGTTTTGAACACCTCCAGGGATGGTGACCCCACCACCTCCCTGGGCAGCCCGTTCCAGCTCCGGACTACTCTTCCAGTAAAGAAATTCTTCCTAATACCTCATCTAAGCCTCCCCTCGTTCAGGGAATTCACTAACAGGTGATACTCATCTGATTCTTACCACTTGCTCTGAGATGTTTCCCCTAAAACTTTTGGTTTGCATCCTCCTTGCTTCTTCCCTTCACTAGTCCAAGACATGAGTAGATTGTTAAGTAGATGAAAATAGATACAGGCACTTGGAAATTCCTATTGTTCTCCAGAGAGACGACTGTCTAATGTCCAGTAGAGCAATGCCCGAGACCCATCTGTCAAGATAACAGCTGCCACTTTTTCCATAGTCTGTTTATAAGATCACCAAGATCAAAACTTAGACATGGAAAAGACCTATTTATAATAACAAACTGTGCTGTTAATAGCTCCTTTCCACTGTGTCTCTGAAGATACTCTAAAGGCTTACTGAATGAAGCCTTTGAAGATACCTAAGGTGAAGTATATTAATTAGTAATATTCTTGGTGGTTATGTTAGTGACTCTCTTTCTGACCTTGGTGAAACTACAGTCGTTTCACAGGAAATAAAATGAATGTGAGTTATGCTTGCACGGCTGTCTGCTGACAGGACCTGTTCTTTTTGACATCCAGCTTTTTGCTCAGATCACAAATCTACACTTTCAGGATTCTGCTCTGGAGAATAGTCCCGAGTGCATCATTCAACTTAGTTGTAAATTACCATGATCCAGGTCTTAAACTGCTACATGTATTTTTGTACTTTCATTAATATCAAGGGAACTGTGCCATTTACACCAACGAGACTGCAACACCAGGAACGATGAACAAAAATAGGAAACAAAAGCTGCAAAAGAATTTCATAGTAAATATTATTTCAGAACATATTCAAGAGTTTACAGGCAAAATGATATTTATGACCTTGCTACAGTTGGCCTTGGAGCACATAAAACACTGTTTACATTGAAAACAGTACCTCAAAAAGACTCGGTTTTGTGAAAGCAGGTACCTTCCTAGTAGGTGGGAAGAACAAACTATACATGTATAGAAAGAATTGTTCCTTTGACGAGGTTTCTCTTCTATCTTTTAAAAAGACACCTAGAAGAATAATGGTATCTGAATGAGACATTCTTCCACTGGAGTGCTGCAGCGAACGATAAAGGCTGCTTAGCAAAGTGCTGCTTTTGTGTGATCTAAATGGTAGGCTGAACTTCTGACAACACATAACTTGGTAATAAGCCCTTCTCAGAGTTCACTCAAAGACTAGAAGTGGCTTTTATCTTCTGTTATTTCTACAGCATGTTTCCTGTATGTGTTGCTCTACAGTAAGTGGCTGGGGAGATTCGGGTAGATCTGCGATCACCAAGTCTAAAAGACCTTTGGCAACATAATCCACAGGAAGGCATTTGTTATGCAAATCAAAACCAACTTTGTTTTAAACTTCTTTTTTTTTCACTAATCTTGACCGTGATTAAGTCTTTTTGAGTGGAATTAATCTCCACTGCCTTTAGCTGCCTAGAAGTCTATGGTCTGTCCATGTCAGTGGAGAAAAGTGCAGCATCTAGATACTGGTGCTTCTCCACTCTAGAGCAAGGGATTCATTCCTTGAGTGAATCAGCAGTGTGCTTCACCTGCTGGAAACTGTGTGCTACAGTGAAGTGAAGCCCCATGGCAGCCTCAGATTGGTGCCACTGATGTCATGTCTCATTTTCCCACTCACAGGCAGCAGGAGACAACTCCCCAGGAATTCTCCAAGCACTTGTGTGGGGAGGGGATATTGCATAATGCCAGCCAGGAAGGTTATACTACATCTCTAAAATAAGACATGTCAGCAATGTCTGACCAGTCTGGATCAAAAAGTTGGATACCCCAGATAAAAGGAATTTGAATTCTGCACTATGTATGTTTTATGTACATATGAGATCATGATGGAACAGCAGTGGCTGACTTATTTTGAGTATATGTAATCTTGACGTATGGACTGTGCCTTCTTACACAGATCAGTCAACACCCATTTTTATAAACTGTTTTCTTCTCTGGTTGCATCTTGTGTGTCTCTCTCTTTTTCCAAGAATGTTCTTCTCCTTCTTGAGAACAGGGCAGTTGCTAAGTCCTTTGCTCAATGTCAGATGATTGCTGTGTTTGTCAAGATGAGTTTCAGTAAAACACTCCTCTGAATGAGGTATGGCTGTGCTATGTGTTAAGAAGGTTGGATGTGACAAAGAGATGGGTAAACAAGGTCCTGTGGGAGAGAAAGAGAATTTGGTCACAAGGGTTGTGGGAAGAAATGTTATTTGTTCATTCCAGATGCCCCAAACGTCAACATGTCGTTTAATATCTTGGTATTAAGTGATAACACATTCAGAATATCATTTTTCTATGTTCAAATTTATTGTCTTTGGATATGCACAACCTCTTAATCCAGTCCCCTACTAGAGATGGGCAGATTATTCACTAGGCTGGGTAGATGAGTAGATTTCTGACTAGGCTGTTGCTAGCTCTAGCCAAGGGAGTCTGAAGTATTTCACTGATAAATTAAGTTTTGAGCTCAAATTTAGAAGGAAATGGAGACGCAAACTGGAAGTCTAGATAGTTAAAAAAAAAAAAAAAAGATGTCCAGTCTGGGAGCAGGTCGTCATTAACGCACACGTAACTGCTGATACGGTGTTATCTTGAGTTGGGAAGGTGCTTCTTCTGGCAGATCATTCAACATCCCCTTTCCCTGAGCAGAGGAGGAATTAACTAATAAGGAAGCTGGTTCTTTCCTCCCCACACCCCTCTCATGGTCTTGGAGCCATGCTCAGACCTTTTCCAAGAAATGTCTGCAGATCCTTTTCTTCCTTCTGTGGTGTTCTCTGTGCTCCCTGCATCCAGATCTGTTTTTCAGAAGCTTGGATGATCTAGTTTGGGTCCTTGTGCCATACACCGAGAGATAGGTGGCTATCATGTTCCTATATTCCCTACTGAATTGCATCATTTCCCAGTGGAAGGTCATCTGCACATTAATAGGTGTGCTGCAGGTTAACACATCCAATCCATACCACTACTGCATCGGCAATCGTCAAACAAAAACAGAGAGGAAGGAAATTCATGTGTGCATTATTGCATGGCATGAGACAGAATGAAACCAAGGCAAAAAGATTAATTGTATTACCCTATTACCCTGGCATACTAGACAGCCAGAATTCTTTGGCCAAACTCTGCTGCGTGCGTTCAGGTGGGAAAGTTTACAAAATGTCCTCTTTGTGTCACAGCTGTGCTCTTGAACTGCTCTTTGTGCTTCTCGGCTGGCACCAGGGACAAGGGGCAGAGGGGCCTCGCCAAGTCAGGAACATTCACAGAATCGTAGAATGGTAGGGGTTGGAAGGGACCTCTGGAGATCATCAAGTTCAACTCACGTGGGTTTTTTTAACTATCAAGTCCTTATCCATGGAGCTGCTTTCCAGCAGGTCTACCCCTAACCTCTACTGGTGCATGATGTTGTTCCTCCCCAGGTGTAGGACTCTGCACTCGCCCTTGTTGAACTTCATTAGGTTCCCCTTTGCCCAGCTCTCCAGTCTGTCCAGATCTCGCTGGATGGCAAGCACAGCCTTCCCAGTGTATCAGCCACTCCTCCCAGTTTCATATCATCAGCAGACTTGCTGAGGGTACACTCTGGGCCTTCATCCAGGTCACTGATGAAGATGTTGAATAAGGCTGCAGACATTCCTTCTCCCTCCAGAACCTGTGTTACAGGACATGGTATTTAGAGGTAGAGATGCAAGAGATGCAAAGTATTTTTGTAGTAATATATTCTCTCTAAAATGTTGCTTTAGACATCTACTGTCCTACTCATTAGCATACCCAGATTGACCTTATTCTGCCGTGCTTATTCAAATGAAATTTGCCTTATGCTGCAGCACATGTATATTTTACAGCTGAACTTTGTAATGGTAACAGCATCAAACTTGAAAATAAAGTGACTGTTTTAAAGCAACAGGATACCAGTGGAATTGTTTCGGTGTCCTTACAATTCATGTAGAATATGCTTATTGAGCCTTATATTTGCCTTGAGGGTAAATTAACTTTTTCTTTTCTTTTAAAAATATGCAAATCTACAAAGCCGTTAGGACAGAATAATGCCCTTCAGTAGAAAGAACTAGACAATTGCATGTCGTTCTCTTGGCTGTGAAGTCCAGCTAAGTGCAAGGCTCTTTCAGATTGTCTTGTAGTTGTACGCAGCACTGATATATAGTGCATGGTAATGCATTATTGAATAGTTGTCTGTTGCGTCTTCATCGCATGCTGTCAGCTGCATAATAAATAATTGATTGTGTTGCTCTTACTCCCCATTAAAGATATATGAGTATATAATACATGAAGAAAATGAAGCAGCAAGGCTGCCTGTGTTGAAAAGATCAACCACTGCGGTGACAGGAACCAAGAAGTGCTCACCACCGCCATCCATTTCCCATTTCTATACTTTGAGTCAGTGATTGTTTGTCATGGCAACAAATGGCACATTCAAATCGTTGACGCTGCCTTTTTAAAGAACAACCAAAATATGGTGGTAAAGAGCTGATGTGCTGCAGAGATGCACCCCCCCCCAGTCTCTTCAACCAAGAAGATTAATCTTTTTTTCTGAAGTGGCTGGAAATTGTCAGAGAAATACAGTCTAAGCCAGCAATTCCTTTTTCCTCACAAGGATTTATTTATATTAAGCAGAGGAAACATTAGCAGGGCAAAACAGAGTTTGTGTTTACAGTGGTACTAAAGCTCTGGTTTTGAACCTTTCCCATGACAAGCTGTGTGTCCCTTCTCAGTTTGGTTGCCCAAGTCCCCACACAGGACACAGTAAGATGGCTCAATGTTCAAACACAGCCGAAGAAATGAAAGCATCCTTCAGCTTACATTCAACACTTCTTATTAATTTCCATTACAATAATCATCATTTCTGATGAAAACAATTTTCATCAGTAAAACTGATGAGATGCCAGATTTGTCCAGAAAATGGTTCTCATTGGAAGTCCCATCAAGGAAACCAGAGGCATCCGCCGCGTACGGCATGGCTGGTTGGAAGGCGGCTCATGGCCAGGTCTAACTACAGACTACTGGGAGCTGTTGTTATGTTGAAAAGGTGTAAAACAGTGAACTGTGTTCTGAGGTAATGATGGAATGAAGATGTAAGAGGTGTGAGATATCCAGCAGATCTGGATTCTGACAGAATCCGAAGCAGAAACACAAGGCACCGGCTGTATCTGCCTAGAAAATGTTGCCTGCATCTCTCCATTTAACACTTCAGACATACGGGAACTGTTCTTGTTCCTGATGGGAAACCACAAGCTTTTCAGGTGTGTTAGCATGAGACTCAGCCACGAGCTAGCAGGGAACACCACGGAATGCAGAGGAGTTGTCCTGCCTTACTGCAGCGTGTCAGAACAGAGTCCTGAAGAGACCTGATCTATTTTAGTGTAAAACATGAATAATGCCACTGAAATCAGTGGAGTTCTGCTGGCGTAAACCAACCTGGGATGTGATTTGTGACTGTATGGATATATTTCTCCCACCACTCCTATGCGATTAGGCTGAACTCCTCTGCTTTACTGAACTGTGTCTTCCTCTATACACTGTGAAGGTGGCGATGTTGACACAAAGGCTTTTGTACAGTTCCTAGAAACTTCCCAATAATGTATTTTCCAGACTAAAAGTGTGTGTATTAGTACTTGTTACAGGCTGTAATTGGGGGGGGAAAGAAAACCAGGATTTCCAGCCTTTGTGACATTCTTCTGATGGAATACTGACATATTTTGTCATGGAAACAATGTATTTGGGGGATAAAAATCCAAAACACTTTAAGATTGAAAATTCTTAACCCACAGCAACACTAACTGCAGCAAATGCTGCCTCTGAGAATCATAGGGACCAAACTAAATGACAGGTTTATAACAACACAGATTTATTACAAGGCATAATCAGAAAGGTGGTTGCATTAAAGGGCATAAAAATATAGTTCCTGTCTTGAAGAACCTCTGGTCTATGTAAAATGAAACAGGTCAGTGTCTTAGAAACACCTCTGAATATCTGCCCCTCTTTCTGCTGCCAACATATGTTCAGAAAGTAGCTGTCTCAAGCTGCTTTTATGTTCTGCACATAGCTACAGTTTGGAAAAATAGGATAATGGAATACTTTGAAGATGAGTGTTGCTGATTTGTGAAAGTCACCTATTCAGTTTATCCCCTTAGTACTTCTGAGGCGAGTCTCATTGTACAGGATAAAAGGAGAGCAAATAGCAAAATCAAGAGATTTGTCCTGGATTAGAATCTCCATCTTCTAATTCCCAGAATGTGTCAACACTGCAAAGACAAATAGTTCAGTAAACACTGGAGCCAGTGAAGCCTGGGATGCAATTTGATCTGCTTCATTTAGGCATGGATGAATGAGTTAATACCTCCTTACAAGGGCCTTATAAAAAGCTGGCAGTCTAGCATTTAAAATTAATGTTGTTAACTTTCTTAACTTTTGAAAGTTAGTTGACCGAGAAGGATATAACCAATTCCAGGAGGTTATTGCAGTCCTAGCATCTAAATCTAGGTGGGATGAATCATTCTTGGAGATACCTGTCTTTCTCCATTAACTGTAGAAGTAGCCGAGACGACAGGTTGAGACACAGTTTCTATCTTTGAGATGGCTAATGTTAGTAGTGGAATTTTACACTGAAATTTTCCAGATTCAGGCATGTAAGCTTGACAGGCTATCTGTGGAGGGCCTTCGGTGTTCTCGCTTTCCAGCCATCTTTTGTATACACAAAGTTTTGGGCGTGATTTGGGGCATGGTTTTGTTGGACCATAGGTGTCTAGTTAGGTGTCTAAATAGCTGGGCTGTCTCTGTGGATTTATGTTATGTGGTTGGTTGAAGTCCCAGCTGAATCATTGTCAGGTATAGGAGCCCTAGGGTAAAAAGAAACTTAGACTGTGGTCCAGCTGCAGTGTTCATGTCTTTCTGCTCCTGACCTCTCCTCAATAAAATAGGTTCTATGATAACAAATAAAGATTGAACCTTTCTTTTGGTGGAAGCACTTACAGGATCTTCTTTCTACACAGTTTTCTTCTCATTACATGCATAGGATCTGTACGTCAGTATGAACCTAGCTCTTCTGTCAGACTTGATTTAAATTGGCTGAAAGATTCAAAAAAATATTAGGCAAGTACAGACAGTGTCATTAGCCCTCTCCCCTTAGGAAACAGACTTAAACGATGTGATCTTAGTGGAGGTCGACCGACCTCAGTTAGTTAATTGATGTTAAAAGAGTAGTGCAGACACACCTATGCTTTAATGAAAAATAATAGCTTGTGTTAAACCTGGACTGAAGTTTTGTTTTCACTGCTGTTTTAGCCCAAATGGCACTGTGGTTTTGGCAGTCTAGATGGATCCCTCGTCACGTTCCTTAATGAAATGATTTGCCTACTCTTTGATCTTCATCTTAATGAGCTGAACTGCAATGATTCAGCAGGACCCATGATCTGAAACATCTGTTTTTTCTACAGCCACCTAATTTTTTAAAACCTGATCATGTAATTAGGATACCTTGTAGAGCAGAATGTTGTCAAATCCACACAATATTCTGATAACTGAGTTTGTACAATTAGCTATTTTAATACAACGATTGTTACCTTTCAGAATCAAATGTAAGGTTATTATAGCAAGTAGGCATATGGCATCTAGATGTCCTTGCTCAGACATAACTCTTATTGATTGCTCTGACTTCACAAAACAAGATCATTGTTCAGTTCCAGATTGTGGGGTTTTTTTCGCCTCATTAGCTAGATGAATAAAGGTGCTAGCACGCTGAAGATGGGCATCTGTCCTTGTTGAAGATTTGTAACCAAATCAATTTTTTTCATGAAAAAAAAATCAATTGATGCATTAGCAAGAGAGAAAATACAACATTATGCTGGTTTAGCTCCCAGGAGCCTGAATAGTCTACTAACTTTCAGAAATAGAGAGATAAAAAAGGTCTAAAGTTCAGATCTAAATCCGGATTGGAACTTCTGCAGGGCACGTGGGGACTCTGACTCATTTCTAAACTAGATATGCATTTAAAGGGCAGTCCTACAAAAACTGACCCTCCTGCCAGAGCTTTGGCAAATATGGACACATCTGACTCTTTGAATCCCAGTTTGTACTCCAAAAGCAATAAGGTGGGGCAATGACAACTGAGGTTACATTTCTGAATTCATCACCTGATGAATTTTCAGCCCTTCCTGAAAATAGGATGTTGCTGTAAACATAGGAGAAGAAGCCTGTGTTATCTTCTTTAAGCTTTTGATGGTGACATGCAAGTTAGTTTTTATATTATATATAACCCTAGCAAGGTCATGGGCAGAGAAAAATATTATTTTAAATGGGAAACGTTGTCCAGTGGCTGTTGCCAGGATCTCTGAAGGGTTAATCCTGGTTCTGCTGCCGGTTTGATGTGTGGTATTCAGTAAACCATCAGAAATTTGAAGTAAGTGTTTTAGTAGGATTTTGTTACAAACTGAAGGGAAACGTAACTGAAGTGTTGGGGAACTTGCATCTGAATCTGAACTTCCAGACTGAGGCTATTTTATAATAAATATTCTACCTCCTTGGGCTGCTGTGAAGAATGATTAATGTTTGCATACTGCTTTGAACGTGCAGACTGTAATGACAGTACTAACTTTTAATATTAAAACGATTAAATATTGGGATTCTATAACACTCTCCTTCCATTTCATAGAATCACAGGGTTTTATGATATGTTTAAAAATAAAACTGCTATGAGGAAGGACTGCCTTTTAAATTTAAGATCAAATACTTCAAAAGGGATTATATCATATTCCGGAGAGTTCCCCTTGAGCTGCTTCTCACTGCCTGCCCTCCTCCATATGCAGGTTTTCTACGTGACAAATGAACCCATGTTTGTATGTAACTAGAAAGCCTTGTGTAGGTGTCTGGTGTGACTTCCTAGCCTGCATGGAGGGGGTGGTTAGGGACATCACTGAGGCAAGATGTTGCATAATGTGTATATGAACTTGCACACATAAAAAAGTGCAGTATTATACTGGGGAAAACTTAAGGAATAGGACAAGCACTCACAGTGCAGGTTATGAAACATACCACATGGGCAGGTTATACATCATTTTCCTCCTCAGGCCTTATACACGAGCACATGCATCTCTGAAGTACCGACTGCAACAAACGTTGGTCTTACTCAATAGCTAATTTGCCTTCATATGGCATTTCGGTTTAATATTGATGTAAAATATCTAGACACAGAACCCCACTAGAACAATCAAATACCGTGTACTCATTCCTGCAAGCCCAGAATGTTGTCACCATTAATTTAACCACTAATGAGTTTGGAGACATCTATGTCTAAGCTAGTTGTTTAGACTTCCATTATGTTCATTGTGGAGAAATAAGCACTGCTAGGATGCAATTCATGACATCCTAATGTAGATCCCTAGATTTGGTTACATGAATCACCCCCTGAAAGTGCATTTTTTTTCTGACTTGATTATGGAGGGAAGCAGAGTAATTAGCTCCAAAGTAGCTGTCTACATCTTAGAAGCGTGCAGCTTGCTAAGATGAATCCTACCCTTTTAGTCTTCCCCCTCCCCTCCCCCATTCGGGCACTTCTCATATATTTACCTTTGATTCAGAAGACAGCCTTTTTAAGCAAGCGAACTATGCCTTTTTTGTTGTTGTTTGGGCAATAACTGATGTTTTTCACTGAAAAATAAAACTTCTGCCTCAAGCAGGTCTATTAGTGTAAGTGCTGTAATGAAAAGAAACTAACAGAAGTGTATTTTTCATATTGTATCACAAAGGCAGTATTCCTCATCATTTTCTGTCAAAAGCTCTGCTTGATAGTGTTGTTCTCAACCGGAAAAATTTATCAGGTATTTGCTTATTAAAGAACTTTTCTTTGTACAGCACCTTGCACAAGAGAGTCATGGTGTATGCCCAGAACGCTGGCATTATGGCATTACAGAGAAAGGATTTATTCTAATGCATAAATATCAGCCTAACCTTGAAATATCCAGAATATAGCATTTCAAAAGAGCAATTACCTGGTACTTTTAAGTTGAAAGCTACCTTAATAATCCTTATTCGCTATTTGAAAAGAGAATGAGAATACGTAATCATCTAGCACTCTGCGAAGGTTTAGCCATTTGCTGTAGAATCTGGGCATGCGTTCATAATGCAGGGGTTGAAACAGTGTCGTGCCCATCAGAAGGAGCGAGTGAGGTGTTCCCGTGACTGTTTCTTGTGGCTGAATGAAAATGTAAAGAATGAGGATAGTATTCATATGAATATCCTTGCTATTTTCATATTTTTGAATGCAAAGTCTTTTCTGTTCTTTCAGTGTGAGGAAAGGACACATGCAGTTGTAACGTTGTGCAGAAGTTTCACATGCATGGTGTGGAGTGGCCACGTTTGTGTAATGCACGTTATTCTAGTACTACTGAGTAAATCAGGTAGGGAAGGTAAACAGGCCAAGGTACCAAATATTCTTCCTAGGTATTCTGGTATAAATTGGCAGGAAGAAGTCAGAGGAGCTGCTCTGTTCTTGCAGCTGTTTAACTGGCAGCAAATTTGGCTCAGGAGCTGTCTCGCGGAGAGGGATCTGGGGGTTCTAATTGACAAGCGAATGAACATGAGCCAGCAGTGTGCCCAGGTGGCAAAGAAGGCCAA
>JAAGNO010008257.1:30225-56178 GCA_033439905.1 Ceryle rudis
TATGTCTTCTAATTTAATATTCATATAAAAAAAATTCACTATAATAATTGAAAATAAATATAAATATAAATATATATATATTCTTTATTGAAAAACCCCTGCCTTACTGTACACTTAAACCAAGAAAACAAAAAACAAACCACAAAAGGTGCTCAGAAAAAAAAAAAAAAATCCAGTGTACGCCTTGTACATGAACGGGCATTAGCCAAACAGAGTTACCTGCGCTGCCACTTTTCTCAACTTGTACGTTCTGCTTGCTGCTGTTTTAAAAAGTGCTGTCTCATTTAAAAATTAAAAGCATATATATATATATAAAAAACAATAAAATCTTGATTCTTTACAGTTTCCTTTTCCTTTTTTTCTCCTCTGGCTGCTGGAGTTCTTTTTGGTGTATAAGTAGTTCTTCAAACAATCATCAAACCATTTTTTGTTAATTATTTAATCTTCTTATATGAAATACACATATGTCCATGCACTGCTTCTGTTATAGATGGCACAATGGAAGATCTCTAGTGGGACCAGAGGCACCAGGAACATGTGAGTAAGGGCTGCTGGGACAGAGAGGTCTCCTTACTCTCCATCTCCCCTGCCCTGCTGGTGGTCCCCCAACTCTGGCCAAGATTTGGCTGCTGAAGAAAGTGATGCTTCTCAAAGACATGCAGTGCTGGTCCAGTTCTGTGCCTTTACAACTGTAAAACTCAGGTAATATTTTCTACGGGAGCTGAGAAAGGCTAGAGAGAAGCAGAACTGTCTGCATCCACCTTATGAAACAAATCTAACTATGGGGTGATGTGGTCACTGAACACAACAGGTATTTTTAGGCTGTATCTTCTGACGCTGTTTACAGAGCCCACAAACACACTCTGTGTGCTGGGCTCCTGGCACTGGAGACTGAGCAATATTTATCTCATCTGATAGTTATATTTCAATAAATGCTGCTTCCTCCACTGGAGACAGGGAGATGTGCAGACTCTCATGTACCTGGTTTTAGGAGCAGAACCTGATAGGCAAAGCTGCCTCTGCTGTTCTTTTGCTTTGCCTAAGCTTGATTTCTCCCCTCCGCTGTAGAAAAAAAAAAAAAGAGCATCATTGGGTCACGAGGTTATTTTTATTTAACTTGACTATAAAGTATTTGCATAGTTCTCAACTAATGGATTTTTTGATGGAAGGATTTCAGGCAGGTGGTGAACGATTTCCTTGTGCAAGTTTCTGTAAGGAGAACACACCTTGCAGGAGCAGACGGACCACAAAGCTACAGAAGTATCTCCAGGTGATACCTCCTGGAGGTGAGGGAGAAGAGCACAGAAACGCACGACTGGCAGTCTGGCCAGTGACTACAGCTCACGCTCTTCGTTCTCTAGATGTTCATTCTACCCACAAAGCTGTGTTTGAGTTAGTTAATTAATAGGCTCATAAAACCAATCTCTTACAGCCTGTTATTCACCAAGGGTTAGTGGAGAAAATGTTTTTTCTTGCTCCCCTCTCTGTAAAGAAATTAAGGGCCTTTCAGGACCCTTTCTGGGGGGAAATCTCGGATCACTGAAGCAGAAAACTGATCCACACTTCACTAACAGGTTTTTTATTTAGGACAGGCTAATTTCCTGTTAATAAATAGGGAAATAGACCTTCTAGTGTGATGCCCACCAGCTCTCCCAAAATCTTTTTTAAGGTCCCAGTCTCCTTTGCCACTGCCCCAGCCTCTGTCACTGGTGTTGGTTTCGGCGCTGGGTTAGAGATCTCAGGCTGCGTTGCAGCAGTTTCAGATGTGAGCTCCTATAGGTGTCTTGGTTAGATGTAGCATAGCCCTGTCACGCCTGTCAGACACAGGGTGATCCAGCACACTGCTCTAACGCTGCTCCGATGGCCCGGTTTAAGTTATCTGCCCATTAAAAAAAGGGAAAAAAAACAACCTAAAGGATCTGGTTTGGGACCTTTCACCAGTGCCTCGGTAGTGAACAGCGATCTGAAGGTTTGGCTGAGCACACCTGGCATGGCTACATGTTCCCTCCATCATCTCTTGGTCCTGCTGTTTGCAAGCTTCTGCTATAACTAAAGCAGTAGTTAGGGTATGGCTCTGCCCTCCCACTTCTGCTGGGTTCCTTACCTGTGAAAAACGTGTTCTCGATGGGCTTTGGGAGCTGCTCATATTCACTCTTCTCGTCTCTATCTGCAGAGCTGCTGTGCGCTTCCCTTTCCCCCTCAGCAGTACCACCTGCCCATTACTGAGTCTGTAAAATCCTTATTACAGCTGGTTGATGAAGCTCTGTCCCTCATCACCCTGTCTCTGCAGAGAGCTTTGTTGGAAGCAGAGATTATTGCATTTTTCATGCCAATTTCATTAAAAAAAAAAAAAAAATCTGAAAGGAAAACTAATTGTGCTTTGTGATACTTAGGGAAATTAAGTCTTCAAGGAAATGTAATCTTCAGCTCTTTATTTGACTGCAAATGCATTAATTTATTTAATTGTATCATCGATCAACACAGTACATATAATTATTACCACTATATAATGGATTGGAAAAAATTTACTGTCATTGACTGTGTAATCAGGTATGTTCTTGTCACTAATTTCTAAACAGCATCCATGGAAAAAAAAAAAATGACCTTCCAGGCTTAATTTCATGCCCTACTTCCTGAAAAATTAAATGGGAAGTGAGCACACACAAAAACCAGCACAGATGCAGAGTGTGAAGCTGGTAACATCTGCCTTATTTGCTGCCCTCTCTGCCATTCATATAGCTGAACTCATTTCCCTGTCCTTTGATATTACATATCAAACAAAATCTTGAGCAGACCTCATCAAAACAATCCTCTGGGCATTTGATTTCCATTCCCTCTGTCTTGCAGGTACAAATTATTATTTCATTTTACATGTGCAGGGACACCGAAAGCCCTCAACAGGCACTAGAAGGAAAAGTATGAAATGGAATATTTAATGAAAGGCAGCAGCTGAGCTCTCAGAGAAATCAAAAGCTGCTGATCTTGAGGATTCATTGAAGGAATTTTTATTAATCTTATTACCCTAAAGAATTACTTTTTATATATGTTTTTCAAACAGCATCAAATCCTCATCAAAACAGAGGCTGCAGTGCAAGCAGCACGCTCTCCACTATTGACAGAAGCAATGCAGTGTTTGCATATGATTTTAAAGAGGGCTGGCAGCATACGGCACCACTATTAGCACTGCGGTATTTCATTATCAGGATATAGTATTATTTAGTAGAAGCATAAATCCAGCATGGTAATGAGCACCTCCAGTTCCTGCTACAGCGAGGGGCCTTCTAAACATCCAGCAACTGCTGTCTGTGGTCCCAGTTCTCCTAGTGTTTGGCACTATCCGTACTATGTATGTATATACATGGCACATATGGCTGGCCACACAGAAGAAAACCCTCCAGTGGGATTTCATTCATTGGAACACTTTTAAGGCAAGATGGTTTTTTGCCTGCATCAATCTAACGAGCGAGACCTGAAAACCAAGCTGGCACTGGAGCTCGCCTGAGAATAGAGGCAGCCCAGCCCGGCTGCTTTGAATTTCAAGTACGTGCCTCGCCGCTGCACCGGTCAGGAGAAGCGGCTGGGGCTGGGCGAGCAGCAGTGACACCTCAGCAGAGCTTCAGGTTTCTGTAGGTCAGAGACACAGCCCCAGCTGCTAACGGGTTCCAACTCTCACATCACCTCTTCCCAGCAACTTGCTGCAAAATGCAGCTCAGTTTCTCCTTCCCACACAGGTATGGCAAAGCCACGGCGTAAGGACCAGGCTGTTCACTGCAAAGCCCCAGCATAAGGACCAGGCTGTTCACTGCACACACTGAACGCAGCTCTCATCGAATCCCTAATGCCTGCAACAGAGGAGGGAGACCCGTCCCAGGGGGATGCTGCCCAATCAGGCACAGGATGGGATGTCAAAACACCCACCCAAAGCTGAAATCACACCCAGGCCATGTCAGCTGCCTCCTCCCTGCTCCTCTGGGATGACACAGCCAGCTCAGAGTGTTACCACCACCCTTCGTGCTCCTCCCAGCACAGAAACACCACACACAGCACACGGCAGCTGCAGGGGACCTTCTTCATTTGAGAGCTGGACACTCACAGCCGGGTGTCCTTCCCCACCACTCAGGTGCTGAACGCGCGTGAGCGTTCGCCTACGTATGGGGACGGATGCTCTGCAAATTCTGACCTCTATCAAACCTTCAGATGACAGGTGGCTTCCCTTCCAACAGGAAAGGTCCCATGCAGAAGTAACACAGCATAAAGCAAGCCCTGAGGACCAAAAGCAAAACTACGTAGACACGCATTTAACTGAATGGACACGGAAACAGCATTGTTCCTTAACTGACAGATTGCAGTGCAAATCTGAGGACAGTAAAATAGAAACGTTCCTTTATGACACTATAACGCACTGACAAAAAATTAACTTAAATTACAAGTCCTCAGGCAAAGTATCTTTGCATCTGCTCACGTTCTGCACTGGCTAGAAGTTGCTGGTCAGGGAGTTCAACGTTGCATCCAAGCAAATAAATCCTCTAAAGGCAGGACACTACACTTCCAGCTGGTTCAGAACAGAGGCAGAGGTTCTTCTTTTCCACTTCCAAAATAAACCAGTTACACACACTCTGTACCAGACTGATTTTTATTCGCAGGACATGACTACTGAAAAAAAAGCCTAAAAATTTAGTTGTTTTACTTCCACCAGATGCTACATCTAAAAATTTATGTACAAGAAATATATTACAGTTCAAACACAAGGAGCAGAAAAGTTGCACTCCAGGCATCCAAAATGACCACCGTCACCGTCTCATTTTGATCGGGCCTTCTCTACCTCACCTCAAAAGGCGTGAAGTGTTTTCCTGTTGCTCCTGCTGACCTCGGTACAAGCCTGGGACTCGCAGGAACGACCTCCTATACCACTAGGCCAGCCCTGCAGCAACGTGTCGTTACAGTCAGATTATTTTACTGCAGCTCATCAGGTTTGTCTCAGTTACTGGGAAGAAGATATTTTGACTGAAGCAGTTGTGTCACTTGACAAGGCCATTCATTCTCTATAGTTCGTCAAAGAAACTTTCCCTTAAACATGGATTCGGGCTCGCTTTGTTTCTAGCAAGAAGCAGCCTAAGGATCGCGTAATGGAGTCGGGCTCCTTCGAACGTACTCCACCTTCAGACAGCTGCAAGTGAAGTTTACTTCCTTGCACACAGCTCGTAGAAAGCCCCCCAAGCTCTCTGGATTAACTGGCTGCCACACTTAAAATCCACCCGGGGACTGGGCAGAACTGCAGGAGGTGTGAAACCCTGACACAGCTCGGTCCAGTCTCAAAAGCTGCTGCTAGAAACAGGGCTGTGCTTATGCAGCCTTGACCAGGTCACACAGAGAAGAATTTAGGGAGGGGAGTTAATCTTAAAGCAAATCTTCCCATGTTTTACATTTATTTAATTCTAATGTAAGGATCTAAAGATTCAAATTACAGCTTATCCAATTTTTTACAAAAAAGTTATACTTCATTGAGGATTCCTGTGTTCAGTTCAAGAACTCAATGGCAGAGCTGGAAACAAAGACCAGTTTATTTTGGCGGGTCTGTATTAATTCCGTATTTTTCCTTGAGAAGCTTAAGCTGTTCCTCTTTCTTCTTTGTGTCCATCTTTTGGAATGCCTGTAATTAGGAAAATAAGAAGATGTGAGAAGAAAAATCTTATGATGTTATTTCCCAGTAACTGCAACCAGCATCACTATGAACTACATCAGCATCACACACACGGCGTTGCTTAATTCTCAGCCTCGGAGAATGCCCCAGCACCCTGGATACCAGCAGTGACAGGCAGAACATCGAGACCTGGAGACGTGTCACCTCTAAACAAGATCTCGCATCCTGCTGCAACGGTGCGGTTTTAAGGCCCCTGCTTCCTCTTCTCCAAAGTGCATTCACCAGAAATGTGTTTTTCACACCCTTGGTTCAAAGGTGGGGTTTCTTTCACACAAATCACCAAGTAAAGATGAAATCCTGACAATTTATCCAATCCGTTCCCTCTACGCGGTGGGATTTATTTCTTAAAAATACCCAAGCCACTGTCTTTTCAAACTGAAGTTTTGTTTGTGCTGGCTGTGTTCACAGGTATCTCAAAAAACCAACAGCACCACAACAAAGAACAAGCGTACATACCCTGTTTGCATTATAGTACAGAACGACAAGGTATCTGTTGCACACATTGAATCCCGACAGGTGATCACAAGCATTTTTGGCATCAAAGATGTCTTCGTAGACCACGTAGGCTGTTCCCCTAGTTTCAGGAGTGTTTCCACTGCAGAGCAAAATCAGTTTTAATGTTAAACGAAAAAAACCAGGTTCTATTAGTCTCTAGCAAGGACTGAGATTAGGTTAACTAAAGCGCCTTCGCTAAAAAACTACTGATTGTCATTTTTTTCCTAGATATTAAAATAGATCCCTGCTTTCTGCACTGATCTCCACTTACTGTTCAGAGTCAGAGACGACAGGAAAACGTGACAGAGGCTCATGCTGCATTACGCTCCTCGAGGGAAATTCACCTCTCCACAACAACTACCAGAAGCTGTTGCTGTCAGGGGCTGTCATATTTCTAGAAATACTTTAGATTTTTATTACAGCTGTTAGTTGGTTTTACTTCATATGACAAGACCAGGCTGTCAGTTAATGGCTGTCTGGATCAGATGTCTCCCTGGGATGAATATGGCTCTCGGCACATCACAAAGTTAATTTAAAAGACTCAGAACAGCCCTGCTGGTGCAAGAACCCGTCAGAGGCACAGCCACCTACTGCACTATCGATCCAATTTCCTTTGCCTGAGGGAGCAGAGACATGTCTGGGCACATCAGGGTAAGCAGCCCAGAGAGACCGCAGAGCTAATGAATCCAAAAGATCTCAGCTAAAGGATACTTAGAGCAAACTTAATAACCAGAAGAACTGGCTCTAAGGTCTTGCTTCCAAGAAGAGAACTCCCGAGGAGAAATGACCTCGCGCACATCCACACGGAGATGCGCACACCAAAGGGATAACGGAGATGAACGAGAACGGGATAAAAACTGCACAGCGCACAGAAGTCATTCCACAGGGAGTTCCACGTTACGCCTCGACGCGTGACGGCGTCGGGACTTCTGCAGCAAACAAGGCGAACCGGTAGCTCTGCCCGGGGAGCAGCAGGGAGGCTGCCTGCGCTGCCCTCTCGGACGCTCACGCCAGCGCGTGGCTCTGATGGGAAGCTCCCCTCACCTCTCTTAATTCTTTACGTCCCATTCTCGCGCTGTTCCAACCTGCACGTTTTCAGAAACCTTAAATATTAGCTTTGCTTTATGCTTCTTAGTGAGGAACCCCACCTATTTAGCCAAGCAGTAAGCTTCCGCTGTCCCTTGCTCCTTCAGCCACTTCCCCAGTCGCTTTTGTTGCGCTTCCCAGCACGCAAAGGACCTCGCCAGCGACACGTTCCAACAGAGCACCAGCAGTGCGTCCCCTCGACCTTGTTTGTTTACTGAAAGCAATTCTATCTGTTAAACTCCCTTTATTCTATACACTGAACAATCCTTTTTAATCACTATGTCGCTGAAATGAGCACTTCTGTTTGGGGTAGCTGAGTTTGGTCTGTTTAACTGTTTCTGTACTTACAGCCTGTTAGTAAAAGCAATCAACACCTTGTGGACTAACCACCCCAGCCTCAGCACGAGGATATGGAGGGGGATATAACTGACTTCTGCTCTAATCCCATCAGCAGCTTGGTCAAGAACTCAAGAAATGCAGCAAAGTATTTTGCCAGATAAAAGCAATACAGAAAACCCTTATCAAATCTAAACCACATTTCCTTCCTATTGGTACATCCGTTGAGGTGTGGCTGACAATGTTTTAAGTATTAAACAGCACGTTTTATTTCCTTACCCTGCCCTACCTAAATATTTTTCAGAAAAGGAAAAGAAACCCAAGAAAATCCTTTTGTTCAAGCGTCAGTACTCCAACTCCAACCAGCCTTGCCATGGTTCTCAAAAACTCTTCCTGAATTCCACCTTCAGCCAGCTCTTTCTGACAGAAGCTCAGCAGACCATAATACTAACCAGATGAAATTATGGTTTAAGCTGCAGCATTCAGATAGTACTCAGGATAACAAGGAAGAGCAGAGCTCAGGCCTTCAATATTTGAAAACTAAGAATATTGTCCAAATAACATCTCCTTCCAACATCTGAAATAACTAAGGTGAATAGTAACTCAGATCTGCTGCAGCCACATAAACTCTCGATCCGCTTTGCTGCAAAACTACAGCCAGATCACCATCACCCACGGGCCACGGCGCTCAGGGACAACCTGTATGTGACTCGAGGGACTCAACAGGTCCACCAGCCATAGTAACACCGCTATCTTCCCATTAGTTAAGTATCTAATAATCATTAAATATGAAAACCAATTGTATTCAACTTTTGCCATTCTTATTTTCAACTCTAGTTGAGGTAAAAGCTTAGCTGAATTTAATATTTACTTAAGAGAGTCTCTCATATTCTTACCAATTTTCCAAAGTTCACATCAAATTTAAGCTTTTGTACCCTACCTACCAGCAACATTATTTTCTAACAAACTCACATCCGTCACAGAAATATCATCACATCCACCTCCGGCACCCAGGGACACTGTGAAAGTGCATTTAACTTTTCCAACTGCACTGCAATAAAAGCACATGAAATCCTTAATTTTTCAAAGAAAGCTAAAATACTTACACTCTGATTTGTCGAATAGGCCCGTATTTCCCAAAAATATCGTACATCTCCTCCGCTGTGATTTTATACGGCAGGTTCCTAATGTACAGGATCCGGTTGACTTCTGGAGGCAGCCGGATCTGATACAGAAACAACACACGGAGCGTTAGAGCCCGAGCACCCGCCAGCCCCAGTGCTCTGCCGGTCCTTCCTAACCCTCCTCAGCTACGAGCTCGACGCGTTTCTTTCGAACAGGCGCCGGGCCTGGAGGAGGCCGGGCCCCCTCGGCCGGGCCCGCGGAAGGAGCCCGGGCCGCGCGGGCCCGCTGCGGACCCCGGAGTGCTGAGGAGAGGGCAGGGGAGCGCACTCACGTTGGCTCGCTTGGCCGCTTGCATCGCCATGGCGCCGGTCGGAGGGAGGGAGCTGCCGCCTGCGAGAGAAACACCGGCCGGGAACGGGCCTGCTCGGCGGCAGCGGCAACGGGACCGGGCGCTTTCCCAGCCTGCACCGCGCCGGAAGCGGCGCCGGAAGCGCCCCAGTCTCTATGGCCCCCGCGCGCTCTCTCGCCTGGGTCCCGTCTCAGCCGCGGGCCGTGTCCCCGGCCGCCGCCCCAGCGCTGCAGGGGGGAACGCGGCCGCCGCCGGAGAGTCCTGAGCGCACGGCGAGAAAGCTGTGGGAAGCAGACGGTAAAGGAACGCGGGGCTGAGACTGACAGTCGGTGCCGGACAGTCCTCTGTGCGTTGAGGAGCGCTCACCAGCATTAGCATAGCATCAGAGTCCTTTGGGTTGGAACAGACCTTCACGACCAAGTCCAACCGTTGACCCAGCACCGCCAGGTCACCTCTAAACCAGCACCACATCTACATGGCTTTTAAATACCTCCAGGGATGGGGACTCCACCACTTCGCTGGGCAGCCTCTTCCAGGGCTTGACGACCCTTTCAGGGAAGATTTTTTTTCCTAGTGTCTGATCTAACCCTCCCCTGGCCCAATCTGAGGCCATTTCCTCTTCTCCTAGCACCTGTTACTCGGGAGAAGAGACCAACCCCACCTCGCTACAAGCTCCTTCCAAGTAGTTGTAGGGAGTAATACAGTTGCCCCTCAGCCTCCTCCAGACTAAACAACTCCAGTTCCCTGAGCTGCTCCTCATAAGACTTGTTCTCTGGACACTTTCCTTCTTCGGATGCGCTCCAGCAACTCAATGTCTTTCTTGTGGTGAGGGGCTCAGAACTGAACACAGCACTCAAGGTGTGGCCTCAGCCAAGTACAGGGAATGATCCCTGCCCTAGTCCTGCTGGCCACACTATTCCTGATACAGGCCAGGATGCTGTTGGCCTTCTTGGCCACCTGGGCACACTGCTGGCTCATATTCAGCTGGCTGTTGACCAGCACACCCAGGTCCTTTTCCACCAGGCAGCTTTCCAGCCACTCTGCCCCAAGTCTGGGCCGTTGCCTGAGGTTGTTACAACTTAAGACACGACGCCAGATCTGCAGTGTGCACCCTTTTATTAAGTGTGTCTTACAAGGCTTTGCTTCACCCCTTACTTTTTTGGCATCTTCCCACAATAAATCATTCCAGATTTGGAAGCAGAAATGGCAGATTCTCTGCTAGTCAGACACCCATAACAATTCTGTGGTGGAAACAACTACGTCGGTAAGCCTTTCTTTAGGATGAAGCAGGCATCTCGATGACAATTTTGCCAATATTCTTGTTTTCTTCCATGATCCTGTGTGCCTCTGCAATCTTGTGCAGAGGGTAAATGCTGTCAACGACCGGTTGGAGATGAGGGGAGGTTCCTCTGGAAAAATATGGCAGCACATCTTCTGTGAAGGCTTTCACCAGCCGTTCCTTGTACTGCGTTAAAAAGGAAAGCATCTTGAAGATTATTTCCAATCGCTTCATTCCCAGGGGTATCTCTAAGCACAGCGTATGAAATGTGCGCAGTTCTCAGAGAGACCCTCTGACATTCTCATAGTGACCAGATCTGCCAGCATAAATTACAAACAAGACGAAACCCTGTATATTACTGATATTTTAATTGAATTAAATTCTCCCAACAAGTGGTGTAAGCTCAGCACAGAACCATTGAAACCCAAACTGACAAAATTCATGAGAAGATCATGACCATGGACAGAATGTACCCAAGGGGTCTGCACTGCTGGTTTTTACTGTAATCTTTAGGACATGGTACTCTCGGAGTACATTGGGAAGTCCTGGGTATCATTCCTCTGATTCAGTAATTGTAAAAGGGAGGCATATGTTAGAAATAGAAAGGCAAATTATTACTTAATTTTGCACTGGTTTACAAAGCACATAGTAACAGTTCAAGGTGGTGCTTTTCTGGCAAGGATGCGTTTGATTCTGCTTTAATGCTGTGCCCTGGTTTCAATGAGAACAGAACTAATTCTGTCCAGAGATTTTACTTTTCAGCTCAGTTCTTCTAACTCACGGCGCTGTCTGCAGCCAGCAGCCTGTTTTCACAGGCAGGGTCTGCTGCTGGCAGGGATAACAGCCCATGGTTAGAGTTAGTACCAAGGGTTGGGGTGCAGACCAAGGCCACTGCTGGATCTTGTGCACCACGCTGGGGGTGCAGAAAGTAAAAGGTGTCACCTGCAGGGAGGAGGGGACAGGGCAGGTGACCCCAAACTGACCCACGAGGGATTCCAGCCCATAGACGGCTTATTGGGTATAAAGCTGAAGGATCTGGAGGGTCAAGCCCTTCTGCTTGGCTCAGCTTGGGTCCTCTTCCAGTTTCTTCTGCAATGGCTGGCACCCAAGGAGGACTCTTATCTGTTTTGCCTTCAATCCTGATCTGTGTGTTCCTGAATCCAGTACCAGAATCCAGCTCCTGAACCCAGTTCCTGTCTGCCACTGGGCCTAGTCTTGGATTTTCCCCATGCTTGCTCCACAGCGTCAGTGGTGACGGTGATGTAACTGCCATTGGGGGTGGCTGGGTTCGCTACTGGTTTTGTAGATATTTGTATGTATTCCATTATTATTAGTAGTATTTTCATTTTCATTCAAGCTGTTCTAGTTTCCTTTTCTAATGGCTGAGTCTCTCTCCCTTATTCCCTTTCTCTTCCCCCTTGGGGAAGGGAGAGGGATTAACAGAGATCGGTCTAAAGGGGCCACCCTGACCCTAAACCAGGACACGCTGCTATCCAAACTGCCACCACTTTTCAGCTCCAGCTGTGCACTGCTGATGGCCATTACTTGCCTCCTTGTCTCGTGATCGTAACAGACTTGTGTGGATGCTCGCTCTTTTGGAAAGCAGCCTTGCGAGCAAATCTCCGTGGACTTCACCTCCACTCAGTAGTCCATAAATAATCCACCGGCCATCAGTACTCAGACAGCTGAGATTCTTCTCCCAGTATGAGCCACCAACACAATCTAAAATAATATCTACTCCAGAACCTCAAGTAGAAACAGAAAGGATTTCAGCAATGTGGTCGAGCTGCAGTAAAGGTAAGATAATTTCAGGCAAAACTAAACCCTTTTTCTTTATAGGTACAGAATCAATCCTGTGATTCTTGTTTACATCTTTCTACTGAAATTAGGAATTGGCACACAATGATTTGTAAGGAAAAGAGAATCATTGTAGCTATCTAGGTACAGACTCTGTCATAAACCATCCCACATGCTTAGAAAAGCTGACTTTTCCTAACAGTAAGGGCACGAAGCTTTTGCCTGAATTCATCACTTACAAAGACAAGTGCGAGGGTTTGGTGCCACGGTTCCCCGTGGAGGCAATAACACAGGCACAGTACACATCCCCAAATGAACACGAAGCCAGACAGAGTCTGTGCAGAAAACTGTGTGCAACCAAACTAAGGGAAGGTTGATTCGAGGCTGGTTGGGATGTCACGCTGTGCTCACAACTGTCAGCTCCTTCACCGATGGTGGTGACAGTTGCAATTGAGCATATGTGTCTATATGTTACGAGCTACACCCTCCCCCTCAACAGTGTCTTTCACACAGAGGTCCTTACCTTGGGTGAATGCCAAGACCTTTTCACTAAAATCCTCACTCTTGTAGTTGAACCCTGCAGCTGCACCAGCGCCTGCCGTCGCTTTCAGTTTCTCTTGAGTTCCTGCTGTCACGATGGGAATAGCTTTTGCCAGTCTCACCAGCTGAATGGCTGCCATACCAATTCCGCTGGCTCCTGCATGGATCAGCACTCGCTCACCCTTCTGTATCTTACCTGAAGGAGGACGTAAGGGAAATTGGTTGCCTTTTTGGCATCACCTATGGATTAAAACACAGCTGGGGTGGAAAATACTGAAGAAGAAGCAGAAAGAGGTGTCCTTGAGCAGGCTTTGTTTACATCTTCATAGAAGAAACAAATCCAGAACTAACACAGCTTGCAGTGTACCAACAGGACTCCACTTTACCCACTCCAGTGGAGTGACTTGACCTTGGACTGTCCAGTTCTGGGCATCCATAACCAAGCTGCTTAGGTGAGTGCAGTCAGCCTTTTTGTACTGGGACTGTCCACTTCCACCAACAGAAAACACACTTGGAGGATGTTAACACTGAGGAGTCAAGCACTCATCAGTGGAGAAATACCAGAAGCACTGGGTAACATTAAAGGACCAGTTCTACCGATCTGGATTTTACCATCTACTGGTTGCCCTGTCAAATTCATTTGTATTGCACTGATTGCTACTGGAAGTGAGGCACTGAGGAGTCCTGGAGACATGGCCCTTGTTGACCACAGACCCCCAGCAAGCAACCCTGCTCAAAGCGAGTAACTTTCTTGTAGTGAAGAAAGTGACTTGTTTGTATCTCCTGTTCTTTAGTGGAGCTTTTAGGTGCTACTGCTGAAGAGGGTAGAAAGAAGGATATTTGTCAGCTGAGGATGAGCCCTGGCAACTGCTGCTTAGTGCCTCGGAGCACATTTTCAAAATACAGATTGTGAGCTTATGTCTGTTTTAAATAAACTCAGAGGAGATTTTACCTACAATTAATGTTTCTGTGAAACAAGGTGTGAGAAGATGTTGCTTACTGTAGCTCCACAGGCAACTAGTGAGACAGTTCATGACATGGTCGTGCTTGCAGCAAAGTCAAATCTTTAGTAGTAGGATGTGTTTTCAGTTGTTTGGAGAACACGTAGGTTATTTCAGGGTTTAGGCTTAATGGAAATTGCTGTTTAAGCTGAGAAATACAGATGAAAATAAAAACCTGTCTATCTTTCCATATCCTTCCTTGTAAATATGCAGTGGGCAGAGGACGTTGTGACTGGGGAGCTGTGGTTAAGATTTCAGGATTTGGGTCTGGCATACTGGATTCTGACCCATGTGAATGGAGCGACAGAGAAGAAGTTCTTCAAAGGCAAACAGCATTCAAACAAATTCATAAGAGAAAGGAGGGCAAGCTGTTGCGGGGGGATAGATTCGCAAATACACCTCTCACCTACAAAATGCAGCAGCTGAAAGGCTGTTAGCCAGGCTTCGGGAATGGCTGCAGCCTGAATAAATGTCATATCTTTGGGAACTGGCATCAGGTGGCCTTCAGGTACTGAAACGTATTCTGCCTGGCCACCTCCGGAGAGCAGAGCCATCACTGCATCGCCCATCTTCCACCGGCCCCTGCAGCCAGGTCCGAGCCCAGCCACACTCCCAGCTGCTTCTAAGCCTAAAATCTCACTTGCTCCTTTGGGAGGAGGGTACTTCCCTCTCCTCTACAACAAAAGAAAAGAGAGGGCAAGAAAAGAAAGGCCACGCATCAGTGAGTGTAATGACCTGTGATATTTCATTCACATGCCTCCAACCTAAATTCCTATTTATTTAATCCCGATCTTGCACTGTGCAAATGTTCCAGTTATTTGAGGATCCTCTATCCTTTGGCAACAGTTCTTTTTTAGCTAAGTGTGCTTTATTCTTAAAATGCTGTGTACAAATACAATTTGTTGTGAGTCCCCCTTGTCCAGTCCAATCCATGCTGGGGAGGTATAATGGTCTCTAGTTGCAGACCATGGGTTGCAGCTCAAATTAAAGCAGCTCAGACTCATTAGTTTGAATGCAATTTTCCCTCACTGGAATTGAGGCAGCGAAACATTTCACTTTTGTCTCAAATGCCCAGAGAATTGTCTAAGCATCTAGAAAGTCCAGAGCTTTGGGTTTACATCTTTTCTTAAAAAGCAGCTGCCTTTCCACACCACCTCAGCATTGCAGTGACCCAGATAAAAACATTTATCTGCTGAATCAGCAAACATCTCTTCTTTCAGCCCTACAAACTCTCCCATCCAAATGCTCAACAGGTCAGTTCTCTTTTAACTCTTCAGCTTTGTCAAGCTTCAGACAGGGGCTTGAAAAATTGGTGTCATTTTTCAGGTGCATAAATCTGCTGAACATAAACATACCTGGAGTAAATCAGCCCTGTTCAGAGCGCTGGCAGAGACCTTCATAAGAACTTCTCCTTCTCCTGGATGTGGTATCATCACTTCTTTCACATAGAGATTTTCTGGGCCTCCTGGGCAATCAAAATAGACTGCCAACATTTTCTCTGTAAAAAACAAAACAAAACAAAACAACCAGCTAAACAAACCCGAAAAACCTGGCATGGATGCAGCCACACGTGCAGCTGGAGAACCTCAGTAATCTGTAACCCATTCCACTCTGCAGACAGACAGTGCAAACCGTGATGCCGGTTGAAGGTAAAGGGGGGAGGGCTGCCAGAGCAGGCCAAGTTACAACGCAGTGAAATACATCAACTTTGGGACGCAACGTATCGTTGCAAAAACCATCCGACAACTGGTGGAGATCACCGTGCATCAAGCTGTAGGCTTCAACCCTGCCCGCAGCCATGCGTGGATCCAGCGCCGCTGACCACCCACCCACCCACCTTTACTGCCAAATGTAACACACTAAGGAAAATCACACCGGGAACGGCTGTGTTGTTACGTCCCGAGAGCTGTACTGTACTACATACAGCGGCGGGCTGCCACCCAAAGACGTGCGCAGGGGAGGCTGCAAGGCAGAGCCTCTTTAAGTGACCAGCGTTGTCACTGGTAAAAATCCCTTGCATTATGACACCTGAATGGGAAAAGCTAAGGGTGGATTTAATTCTTTGGGGTAAGACTGCAGATGGGGAATGATAAACCCCCTGAAACACCAGGAATGTAAATCCCCACGGGGTGGTGCTCTGTGGCTGTTTTACAGTGAATGAACACTTCTAATTAGTCCTATAAAATGTAACTCAAAGGCTTTTCTTTCAGAGGCTGGCTGGCTGTTTGTTGTTTTCAACTGAACCGTTTAATCCAGTCCCACAGAATTTGTGTATATTAGCACAAGAATTTAATGGGAAGCCCGCAGGATATCACCCTGTAACAGATGCTTCTGCTCTCTTAATTGTATCCAAATGTAGTCAATTAAAAATAAGATTTGATAGAAGATTTTGTCCTGCTTCCAACATAGTTCACTAACCCGCATTTTTATAAACGTTTGTCCTCGCTGCTAGAAGCAACGTGTTAACACCAAAATGTTAACAGAAAAAAATAGTGAGGATCTGAGTATTTATATTGCTTTTAAATGCACGGAAAACTGCAGGAATTGAAAACCAGGTTTCAAGCAAGCGCAGCAACTTCAAACTCTCAGATCTGCCAGCGGTGGCCCAAAGCAACAATTTAATGAAGTTACGTGGTTCCCGAGCACAATTTGTGACTCACCTTTTTCCTGTAATGAGGGAGGACGTTCTCCACACCGGGAATGAACCCAGCCTGGCCTCTGGAGCAGAGCCCGGCCCCGGTTCCTCCTCTCCCAGCTCTGCGCTTGCTATCAGCTATTCCCCAGCAAGCCAAGGGGTGGAACGGGACAGGGCTGTGTTTTACTTCACAGGGACAGACATGAGCAGAGTCAGAAATATTAGTACAGCTCACCATTATTTCTACCCACGGACCTGGTTTGGTCCAGGGACTCGGGCAGAAATCTACTTTCCCCTTGGGCACTGGGGCAGAGATCGGCCACCCCCCCAGCGTGCAGGGAGGTTTCTTCTGCCGCCTTTGCTGTGCCGATGCGCTGGCTGCCCGCGGGTCTGTGTCCCCGGGCAGAGCACTGAACGGCTTTGATCTCTGAACTCCGAGCAGTGCAGACCAAACTAACTGCAGTTGCATTAAGGGCACATGAGCTGTGACACTCCTTATGCTCTATATCCACCTGAGGAGGCTTTACTGTGCTCTTGTTCCAGTAAGACACCGGTGTTCAAAGTTTTACCAGTTCACCTCCATCGGTGTGGTGCGTTTCTACCTGATGCTTCAGCCGCCCGATTGTACCTTTCCACTGAGCCTTGCTGTTTCCCCCAGAGGGAGCAGGATCAGATCATGCATTTCTCCATGTCCTTCTCGCTCGCTCTTGAGTACTTGAGAGATGTCAGGGAATAAAACTGACACTTCAGAGTATTCAAAAGTGATAAATCTTAAGTCTGTCCATCTGTGGGATTCTTCTGTGGATTTTTTTTTTCCTACGGATTTTGAGATTTTTTGATTCAGGCTTTTGAAATCTCCTTTGAAAACAAAACTAATTTAGAAACAAGTATTGATAAAAATTCTTTTGCTCTCATGTGACTCAAAGAGCTAATAATTATTTGTTTCTGCAGATGAAAACATCATGGAGCCTGTTCTTCCGGAGACTGCTCTTCACCTGGCAATGAGGCAGAGCCTCAGCTGTCCCCTGAACAGTGAGTGGGTTCACTCAAATTTGGATTCTTTGATGTCTTATGGTACACACAGTCTGAATCATAGAATGGTTTGAGTTGGAAGGGACATTAAATATCATCTAGTTCCAACACCCTGGTCATCAGCAGGGACACCTCCCACTAGACCAGGCTGCTCAAAGCCCCATCCAAGCTGGTCTTGAACACTTCCAGGGATGGAGCATCCACAGCTTCCCTGGGCAACCTGCTTCAGCGTCTCACCACCATCAGAGTGAAGAGCTTCTTCCTAATTTCTAAAGTAAATCTACCCTCTTCCAGTTTGAAGCCATTACCGCTTGTCCTATCACTTTGTAAAAAGGGGCTTTGTAAAAAGTCCCTCCCCAGCTTTATTGCAGGCCCCTTCAGCTACTAGAAAGCCTCAATAAGGTCTCCCCAAAGGCTTCTCTTCTCCGGGCTGAACAAGCCCAGCTCTCTCAGCCTGTCCTCACAGCAGAGGTGCTCCAGCCCCTTGATCATCCTCGTGGCCGTTCTCTGGACCCACTCCATCAGGTCCATCTCCTTCTCATGCTGAGGGCTCTGGAGCTGGACACAGTACTCCAGGTGGGGTCTCACCAGAGTGGAGTACAGCAACAAGTCGTGACATTTTTCCCCCTCCCCGGTCCTCACAGAACTTTGCAATCTCTTAGAATTTCAAATAACTTTCTACAGCGGTCAATCACCATGCAAATTGACAGGTTTATTTGTAATGTACAGGACAATCTGAAAATCTGTTAATGTAACAATTTCCTCATCCCTCTGCCTGTGATGCGAAGCACAGCTTTAATGCTGTGAGAGAAGCTTCTTTGCTTAGGGAGATGAATACTTCTCTTATCGGGAAACAGGCTAAAAGACAACATTAGAAAGATTAAGCAGAGCATCTTAAACGAAATCTTGAAGACAATACTTCCAATGCAGTTAAGAAACTTCAATGACAGACACACAGGGGAGTCCTCGTATAAGCGGCGAGCCCTCGAGTGTTCTTGAAAAAACAGAAGGAAACTCAGCAGCCGGAATGCTGTAAAGCAGCAGTCTCTTGCTTAAACTGGGTGATGCTTCAAACTTCTGTACTTTATTTCCTCACAAGAGCTCCTTCTGAGGCTAGTGAAGTTCAGGTTTTCTGACGGTTCACTTACCCTTCTCTCTAAAGAAGGCTGCTATAATAACACAAGGAAATAAATAATAATTATTAAAATCATACACAGAATTGCTGTAGTGGAGATGGGCTTTTTTCAAGCTCAAATCCACCTCAGACTACATTGCACTTGGAAGAAGACCGAGTTTCAGCTGTATTTCTAGCTGAAAATTAAAAATACTTATACCTATATTCAAGAAAAATATGTGCTTTAAAGAATAAAAACTGAGCACTTTAAATAACTCTCAGAAATCTCTCGTAACATGCAAAGAAAAGCTACTTTGTTGTCTTTTGCAAAGAAATAAAACAGAACAGCAAGAATGAACCTCAGAAAATGCATTGTCAAACCCACTGCAAATCTGGCCCTGGAAATATTTAGATAGAATCACAAAATCACATGATGGTAGGAGCTGGAAGGAACCTCTGGAGTTCATCTCATCCAACCCCCCTGCGAAATGAGGCTCACCCAAAATAGGTTGCCCAGGAACGTGTCCAGGTAGGTTTTGAAAGTCTCCAGAGGAGACTCCACAGCCTCTCTGGGCAGCCTGTTCCAGGCTCCGTCACTCTCACAGGAAAGAAGTTTTTCCTGATGTTCAGCTGGAGCCTCCTGTGTTCCAGTTTGTGCCTGTTGCCCCTTGTCCTGTCACTGGGCACCACTGAAAAGAGACTGGCCCCACCCTCTTGACACCCACCCTTCAGGTATTTATAAGCATTGATAAGATTTACTCTCAGTCTTCTCCTCTCCAGGCTAAACAGCCTCAGGTCTCTCAGCCTTTCCTTGTAAGAGAGACGCTCCAGTCTCCTCATGATCTTCATAGCTCTCCATTGGAAGCTTGTATTTCTCTGTCTCTCTTGAACTGGGGAGCCCAGAGCTGGACACAATACTCCAGATGCGGCCTCACCAGGGGAAAGCAGAGGGGAGAAGAACTTCCCTCAACCTGCTGGTCACACTCTTCTCAATGCACCCCAGGATACCATTGGCCTTCTCGGCTACAAGAGCACACTGCTGGCCCACGGTTAACCTGTTGCCCGCCAGGACTCCAAGGTCCTTCTTCACAGAGCTGCTTCCCAGCAGGTGAACCCCTAACCCATACTAGACTGAAACAGTGGCCAATTACACACAGTGTGACTATTTGCAACACTAAATAACTTGTGTGTAAACTGTAACAGGATTTTGCAATTGTTGGCATTTTTTGCCAACTTTCCATCTCCCAGCCTTCACCTTCTGGCAGCAAAGAAGCCAATATCGACTGTGGTATGGCTCCTGAATTTAACACTGAGCCAGCTGGACAGACCTGGGGCTAAATAACACAATGGCACCTTTTGGATCTGCTCGAGCTCTGTTTGTAGTGCTGCAGGAAAAGACCAGGATAGAGCTGGTCTGGCGTTAGCTTAAAACGCAAGGCTCAGTTCTTAGATGTAGTAAATCTCATTAATGCTGCCCTGGATGGAAACAATCCCTTGAAAATACTCCACACCTGGAAGGACCATTCTGGCTTGGTAGTATTTGATACCTATTTTGCCCCAGTGATTAGAAACTATTAATGTTACCAGGCTAGGACATCTGTCTGTTCCCCAGTTCATAGCCCAGCACATAAATGTCCCCCAGAATTCCTGTCTTTTGAGGTTAATGTGCTGGTCATACATGTCAGTAACAAAGACCTATAATACTCCATCTCTAACAGATCCATTGCAGCTGCTACATATACAGGGATGAGGCAGAATCCTGTCTGGAGCACAAGAAAGCTGAGGCTCTCTGAGCAGGGCACTGCTGGTACAACGGGTTTGTGCCCAACCTCCTATGAGACACTCACAAAACCAGTGACTGAGAGCAATAGAAAGCAGAACATAACATAAAGCAGCCTGAGATTGCTCTGATAGTTGAGGTTGAAATGAACATAAGAAAGATCAAAAAATCATGGACAATCCACTTCCCTCTTCTCCCAGTCTGTCTGCAGTCAGATGTGGTTTGGTTAAACCCAGGGCAGGGGCTGTGAGGTGTGAAGAAGTGGAGAGGTTGCAGCAGAGGCCAGTCTCTGCCAGCCTGGCGCTAAGCACAGACCCACCAGCCAACAGTCAGGCTTCCGAGGGCCCAGCAGGCAAGTTTGTGCTAAAAATCTCTCTAAAAATCCTGTTCTTGATCATAGCTTTTTGAATTGTAAAAGCCTTTTGAAAAAGGTCTGATGAAAAATGGTACTGAATCTTACAGCTCATTGCAGATGAAACAGCTTCTGCCCTAAAACACAAATTCTTACTTTTAGGCACCTAAATGGGGAACAAAAGCTAGGAGCACAGTAGGCCTACAAAATTTGTTTTTCAGTGAAAGGAGATGGGCATATCCATAGATTAAGATGAATTTTATTGCTCTACAAAATATTCCTTAGAAATAACCTTGATATTCCTTAGAAATTCCTTAGGATTACCTCTCTGGTGAAAATCAAGGCCATTCTGAGAATCCATTCTTGTACATTTTATCCATGTGGGTGATGCAATAAAATGATTGTATCCTTGATACCTTACATCAAGAAGATGCGTAACTCTGTTCTTTGTCTCCCAGACCAAGGACCATGAGGAGTGGTTAATCCTTGCCAACACCTCACACAAAGGGAAAACTACACTTGAGATGCAATCAGGATTCTGCAGCTGGTCTGTGAAGAGCTGGGGTTTGCTATATTCCCAAAAAGGGAATAAAGAGTTAGATGTTAACAGTAAGTCTTTAAAATATGAAGCCCAAGAGAGAGGAACTGAAGAGGACTCACACAAAGGAAACTGGTGCAGGAGAGGGAAGGAAATGGGCACTTTTGTTATGGAAGAGGTGCTTCGCTGCTGTGAGACAAGGAAACTAGCTTCATGGTATCTCAAAATTCACATGTAGGAAAAGAGATTCCACCTTTCTCATGGAGACTGGGCTTTCTAGAGAAAGCTTGAAACCCTTAGAGAGCTCGGGTGTTTTTGAAGAAGTGGACTGTGAAGCTGAGTATCAAAGCTGATGCTCTACAGAAGCGTGCTAAGACATCACCATTAGGTGTTTGAGGTCAAGTAAACGTGACTGCCGGGAATCATTTTGTTGAAGGGTAACTAACAGAAAACTTGTGCCAGAATGGCCAAGGGAAGAGAGTTTGGCAAGCTGTTCATAACTATGGAGGCTTTGGAGCACAGTGGGATGTGATGTCTGGAGAGGGTTTAGCTGTGGAGCCATAGCCATGTCTGTGCTCAGATTCCCACATTCTCAGGATTTGGTTGTTTGTCAGATTACTTTTTGAAGCTGCTTGCAAGGGCAGAGCTAATTGGTGAGATGCCAACATGCAGGCACACAGACATTGCTCTTACCTAGCTTCTCCACAGCTTCCACACACACACTGGGATACATGCCCACTCTGTAAGTGGCAACCAGGATGAAAGTCTTTGTCTTCACAGCTATCAGGCCTCCATCTGCCTAGATAAGGTGGAAAATCACTGTAAGGTTACCAGGTTCTGAAGTATACGAAGGTACACATCTCACCTTCCAGTTTGGGCCAATTACAGGCATTTTCTTTGCCCATACCTGTTTTCTTGGGGGAACAAAAAGACAAGTGCTGTTTGAAGTCTAAGTCAGGACATAGTGACAGTGCCTGTTCTGACAACTGCTGACTACTCAAGCAAGTCCGTCAAATGGTTTGTGATATTGCCTATTCTCTCTTCCAGTGATGATCGTGTCACTGCACAGCACTGATTGTGCTCAAAGCCATGAGTGAAAGCACTCATAAATGCAAATAAGTATCATTTACATGAAAGCACACCCAAGTTTTATGAGCCCTGCCTTCCAAACTCCACCTCTCTCATTTGTAATAAGGAATGGAAAACAACATTCTAAACTGCTGCATTTTGCTGAAACAGGATCCAAATTTAAGGGCTGCTCAGCCTGTTCTGCAAGGTGCTTAGCTCAATTCAGGGTGGATTTACTGGGGAGGGAAAGAATTAAGAAGACCCCAGTAACAACCAGTTGGATGTATTTAATTTAGAATGTGTGAGACAGCAGAAGTAACAAACCCCTTCCATCCCAAGCAAGGCTGTGTGCTCCTGTGTCCTCACTCTCTGGCTTTGAGTGTCATAGGGGAATTGCTGACACTGGGATCCCACAAGGTAAGCTCCCAGGCAAGGTCCTGCTCACCCATATCTCTTCCCTCTCCCCACCCAACTGTCTGCTCCTGCTGCCTAATTCTGGCCCTGGCCTTGTCAGGCCCACCTATTACCTGGTTAATTAATTAATGAGGCAGGAAACCAACCCAGCAAAAAAAAAGAAGTGATTTTTTTTTTTTTTCTCAGCTTAGGGAGATGAACTGATTCAGAGGAGAATGTGACAAGCAGGTGGTGGCAGGGACATGAATGGTGGGGAAAGGGGCTTTCTGCTTGTGTTGTGTTATTCAGGTAACCAGGAGTGAGGAGGGAAGTAGGAAGTCTCAGATTTCTCAGGGTGGCCTCAGCTCTTGTCAACGTACATTTTGCAGGTAGATGGAATGTTCATCTGCACGGACACACTTATAGTGCTTCTCCTTGAAGCAGAGTCCTCCCCTCCTAACTTGCAGTAAGTTCTTGTAGAAAGCGTGGATAAGGTTCAGAGCATTCTCCGGTGGAACCTGTGTTAGCACAACACAGAGTTATGGACCAAAAATGCACCTCTTTGCAATCATAGAATTGTTTAGGTTAAAAAAGACCTTTAAGATCAACAAGTGCAACTGTTAACCCAGCACAGCCTATTCTGTGATGAATTGCTTTCCACCCTCCTGCTGTCTTTGATAGTTTACTTAAAATTATGATGTAGAAAACCCCAAACATCTGCATGGCTTTGAAAGAAGACCCAGTTTCGGTCCAGTCCACTCTGTTTTCAAAGTCTCATTTGAAACAATCTGCTTAGGCTGTGATTACATTTGCACAGTCCCCCAACCCAGTGACACTTGGCAATGTGCCCCATGGCGACCAGAGCCACTGCGAAAGGCACTGTGGGGTAGGACCCAGCTGCCCTGGGTTTGTGCAGAGCTCACCTGGGGATGCCAAGTTCAAATACTCTTAGTGTAGCCTTACCCATTCCAGGAGACAAGATCATCGTATCCCAGCGGAGCAGTGCACGTGAATCGCAAATCTATTCATGTCAACGAGCTCTTGGGCTCAGTGTTACGTGTAACTGGGTCACTGGTTTGGCAGATTTATATTCAGCTGGTTGGTTGGATGAGATCATCCAATGATCCCTTCTGGCCTGAAATTCTTTCAAGTCAGTGGAGCTGATGATAATTTACCCTGGCTGAATGCTTTGCTCTGAACCTCAGCATGTAATCAGCCCTGTTGAAGAGCCAGCAGGCTGGCCTCTCTAAAAGCTGTGCTTTTTATTAACGATCATTTCCATACTAAAGATGATGCCACTATTACCTACTGAACTGATGACTCTCTCTGCTGAGACTTTGTCCCCAGGGAAGGGACTATCTTAACAAGAACTTCACCCTCTGAACTCATCCTTCTAAGCATCCCCAAGGGTAGTGACATGTACTGCCTGGAAAAACTGCCTGGAAGCGTTCAAGAGCCAGCATTATGGGGATTAGGAGAGGAGGTGGTACCTTCCAAGGACTTAAGGATGACTGTGGTGCGGGGAGCATTCTGAACTCCTAGAGTCCACAGACTGTGCACAGGAGCTTTGCCATGGAATATGATAGGCACAGAAATGCTGTTACTCTGCTCTGTTTACCAGCTGACAGGCAACAAAACCAGATAAGTTGCATCTACACCAACAAATTTAAGGTGCCAGGGAGCAGTTCTACCTACTGTCAGAACAGTCCTGGGACAGTTTTGGCCTGGGCCAGCAAGCACTTTCCCAAACCTGTCCCCGGCACAGTTTGCAGAATCAGAATGGCCCATGCCCGCTGCCACAGGCACTCCGGGACAGCTGCTCTGCGCGGGGTTACGCCACGGCACACTCCACGCCAGCGGGTCTCAGTGCCAGAGAACGGATCTGCGTACATCTGCCTTACCAGTGGAATCAGAGTCAAAGCAGCGAGAAAGGACTCCTTGACAATGCCAGTTAAACGGCATCTTTCTTCCACACATCAAAGCTGTGAAATGAGCAATCGGCCTCCCCAATGAGCCTGCCAGCTCAGCAGCCAGGCTGCACCCCAGTAACCGGGGCTCTGCGGTCGAAAGAAGTGAGTGTATTGGGCAGAGCGCTGCACTCCCTGCCATCATCGCCACCTCGTGCTCTACATCCCGGGGTTTCTACCTCTGCTGGCGCTCCCCAGGACGCTCTTTGATCTCTTACGTTAAAGCCAAAGGTTGATGCACGGAGTTTTCTTTCCTTCAGGTCGATGACAGCTGCGTTTTCCACATGCTGGGTTCCGATGAGACTGTCGTTCAGCAAAGCCTGCAGTTCACTCATTTTCCTTCTGTTTTGTGAAAAGAAATAGAGGTATAAATGTTCATTGCACTTCCCTTTTATATTGGAAACCAGATCTTCCTCTAAGTGGAATTCAGGCGTTCTGGCAGAAGTGACGCTAAGCCTCAGGTAAGCCAAATAACAAAACAAAATTCCTGAAAACAAGAGAGCGGCAGAACAGAGCAGAAGGAAAATCATCACCTTTATCAGAACTCAGTGTTCTTTTTTTCCTGGCTTTTAATTTTCCTCTCCCTGAGGAAATAATCTAGGGTGCAAACACTAAGAAATTCAATAAAACTTCCTGCAACCAAGAGATGAGAGCAGAATTTGGGGGTGTTGGTTTCTAAGCCAGGCTTTGCCCAAAGCAAAAATTCCTTTCTTTTTAAATGGTCAGCACTAACACGGCTCTTGTCAGCCCTCTGGGTCAGCACAACACTACGGGGCTGCTTGGGAGTAGACCTCACATTTCTGTCATGGGCTGGTATCTCTGTCTGTCTGCACCAGCAGCAACGAAGAGATGTTAGAGGCTGATTGTACCTTCGGAGAATTACCAGTAGGCATCTTCTTTACTTCCTGCCCAGCTACTGGGTGCTGGCAAAAATTGCAGACCCACGTTTCTGTTTGTGCCATTGTGCTCGGATCACAATTAATTAGTAGAAAATCAGTATTATCACTAGAGTACAGCCATAGCGTACATGGGATTTAACTTTTGAGTTTCATCAAGTCAGTGTTATAGAATAATGCATCAAATCTTGTAACAACCAACTCTGCATAAACCCTGTGGCTTTATTGCTACATAACCTCGACGGGTTTGTTTGACAGGAGGGTAATGACATTAACATTGCAATCAAATTAAGCAATCGGGCTTAACAGGCAGTGTAGGGAATGGCCGCTCATAAAGACATCAGGCTGGAGCACCTATTACTAATTCCTGAGCAGTGAGGATGTACCGGGATTATAAAGCGAGCAGGAACGGAGGCATCCCAGACAGGGGCTGGTGGCCAGCTGCCAGGCACCACAAGGAGACCGGCAG
>JAAGNO010008259.1:0-23121 GCA_033439905.1 Ceryle rudis
TTATGGGAGACTGTGTCAAAAGCCTTGCTAAGGTCAAGACAGACTACATCCACTGGTCTCCCTGCATCTATCCATCCAGTTAGAATATCATAGAAGGCTATTAGATTAGTCAAGCATGACTCCCCCTTGGTAAATCCATGCTGAGTACTTCTGAGCACCCTCTTCTCTTCCATGTTCTATTTGTTGGTTACTGTATGATACCGAATTCCTGTGTGCCTTCCCAGTTCAGGTATGTGTTGAAATCTTCAGAGAGCTTTATTTAGAAAAGCTTCTAAAAGTTCCTTGTACCATCAGACAGGTCTCTTCTGGAATGAGTAAGGTTGGAGACAGGTATGCTGAGTCTCATGGAAAAGAAGTTTAAAGATGGTATCTGGGCATGCACACAATAGTAAAATACTGGTTAAAGCCCTTAGTTCATCTTGTCTGTATACTGGGCTTTCCCTTGTACTCCTTTTCCCCTCTGTGTGGTTATGGTGAGAGTGTCACTACATGGTGTGTACCTGTATGTCTGTCTGTAAGATCTGGTTTTATAGTAGCCTTGCAGAGAGGAGAGAGAAGATGGGCAATGCAGTCTGCTTTACATCTCTGCTGAAGTCAACCACATGGTACTTATTCTAATGCTGTTGGTGTTGTGTCTAATCTCAAACGTGAGCAGACACAGGGCTTAGTAAATTGATGACCTCACTGTCTTCCCATCTTTCCTGATAACTAGATGGCTAAGAGATTCAGGCAGTGATACAGATGGAAAACTCAAGCTCTTCTAAATAAAGCTTGCATTTTTGGTGGCTTAGTATGATTGATTTCTTCCCTGAAGTCCTGGCTTCAACTCCTGGTGAGACCGTAAGTGAAAAAGGCATGTGAAAGTCTTCAGTTATTCCTTGCATGATGTTTGTCTCTATGGCACAAGTAGTCCAGGAAGTTTGGTGTATGGCAGGCCTGAGAGAATCAAGAAGATTGTGAGGAAGGGTGTTGAGGAAGATGGGTCCCTAGTTGTTTGGCACACAGCTCTTCCATACATTCCCAAAAGCCAAGCGTGTGTGTGCTCAGACACTTGCAAAGTTTGCATGTTTGCACGCTCTGGTTGTGCAACTCTCTGCTCCTGTGCCAAGATGGCACTTGCAGGCTCTTGCTGTAATAATATCTGCTGGCTTCTGCCCTGTACCCAGCCCAAGTGAAGCCCATTATGGAGCTGTGGCTCATGATGACTGTGACAGTGTTTTCATAAGACTCAAACTTTTATTCTCCACCTCATTCCTTTGAACTCTGCCCACTGCTCTGTGAATACTAACACCAGTCCATAAATTATCCAGCAGGGCTCTGGCACTTCAGCAGCCTGTGTTTTCAGTGGTGTGCATGCATAATCAATCTGCGAGACTGCTTCTGCTTTTGACTTAGGCATTTGCAGAGACCTTAGACTTTCAGAGTTTTCAATCACAGCTGCCTGTATATTCATTCTCTTCTCAGCCTGCATTACCTTCTGCTACTCACCCATACACCTTTGCATCTTTCTGGGTAGCATGTCATATCACAGTGTAACCTGCTGTAAGTTTGGGGGTGATGTCATAGACGACCTTCCTATGAGATGTGGGAGCAACAGGTCACTGCAGGCAACTTTCATGTAGACTATCATGCATCAGACTTTGAAAGGCTCAGTCCTAACTCACTACTTGGGGGGGTGGGGGTGCATGTGCCTTTGTCCCCTGGTATGCCTTATCAGTCAGCCTACTGAGCAGGTGCTGCTCTCCTTCTCTCATTTTCCAGGTGAAACTCTTAATGTCATAAATGCTGCCCCTGTGACTCATTGCTTTTAGGTTCTTTAAGTATTTGGAAAGTTGCCTTACATGGTTGCCTGCTGACTGTGTGTAGAGTTTAAACACTGAAGAGGTAAATAGCTGCTCTGGTATTTGACTGCTGGGGTTGACTCGTCTTTCCTCGAAACTTCTTGGGGTCCTTACTTAGCTCTGTCCAAAGCCCAGATATCTTAGGTGAATCTTTCTTCTCTTAAGTTTCTAGGGGTAAATTGACCCAGAACAGTCAGTCCAAACCTTTGTCTGAGCTTCAAATGGAGTCAGCCCTGATTGTCAAGGCTTCACTTATCTCATCCAATCACTTCTTCATAAGCCACCCTCTTAACACTGGCACATCATCATGCTCCCCTGCCAGAAGGTTAGGTAATTGCTTCCTTGGTGTTTCTGTGATTTGCAACTGGCAGTACTAGGACTCAAAAAGAGCAAATGGTAAAAATTAAAGGAGTCTAATAAATGACTTAACTGTAGAAGTACTGGAGATATGGTTGGGGCTAACAGCATAGGTGACAGTCTGGTAGCAAAAGAAGCCAAAGGAAGTGGATGGAGAATGGGTAAGAAAAAAGAAGTTTCAAGAGCAAGAGAGAAAAACATGAAGAAAATTACTGAGCAAAGGTGAGGCAAAAAGATACAGGGAAGTAGGAGAAGCTGGGAGGGGAAAGAAGTAGAGAAAAAGGTTTTGAGTGAAAAGAGTGAATAAAGAGAGCAGAAGGCAACTTTTTGATTTATGAAGTGTACATCTAGCAGAGCTTTGTGTTTGTGCTGACCCCACTGACATCTGCACTAGAGCCTGGCTGACTTGGCACAGAAAGGGAGAGGGGAGAGCCAGGAGGCAGTACTGGAGCGGATGTCTGGAAGGAGCAAGGTGGGAAAGGAGACAGTCTCTGGGAAGGGAAGGAGCGCTAGGCAGTGCGTGTGATGTGGGGGAAGCGTGGGGAAATGCAAAAGGGAAAAATTAAGTGATGAGACTCCTTTTGAGGAGGAATAAAATCCCAAATAAATGCAGCGCTTTTAATGTTTTAATCCTTTAATGTAAAACAACCTCAAAACATTCAACATGCCTTCCCCCTAGGTGTGTGACTGGAGAGGTAGGTTGCAGAATGAATCATAGATGTCTCATGTTTGTAGGGTAGAATGTGTGAAAGAGCAGATTGCATGCTTTACTCAAATAAGAAAAAAGAGACCGTAGACAGTACTGACACTGTCTATTGAATGTTGAATATGTTTTCGTGTCTAATGGGAAATGTGTGTTTATTTGAGGCAGAGGGTTTTCAGTGCATGTGTGTTGTTTAAGGAGTGCCCAGCAGCTTCATTTTACTTAGCTGTAAAAGGAAGTGCTCTCCTAGGGCTCGCTTGCTAATATTTGAGTTTCTGCAGTTACATTTCCATATATATTTTTCCTTCCCTATTTGTATGGGTCTAATCCAGCTCAACTAACAGGAAATCTGACTGCTTACAAGAGAAACAGTGAAACTGACTTGACACAAAACACTGTCAAATACATTTAGGTGAAGGCATTTTCCCTTCTAATCCTTCAGTTCTATTAATCTTAGGTGTTGCTTGTAACAATAGCAAATTAAAAAGCACTCAAATAGAATAATGATTTTTTTTTTCTTTAATTGGTAGTATCCTTTAATGGAATATAATTTGTCAATGACAACTTATTTTGGGTTCCAAGACGAATAGCAAAACAGCTTTGTAGGTTTTTGGTTTTAATTTTAAACATGCTTAAAATGAGTGTATGATCTGTTAAGATACAAGTGCAAGTTTCTAAATTTTAAAGCCTGCTAGGGAAAAAGATGCTAATTTTTTATTCAATTATTATCAGCTGCCTTGATCCCAGTCAGTTATGGGTTTTTTTTTGGGTTTTGTTTTGTTTTCGGGGTTTTTTTTTTTAATATATATCAAAAGCTGTGTCAGTGGTGAAAAGGTTTGAGGAATCATATCATTTTGGATCATGTAAATTATTGGACAGGCTAATAACTTATAGTGAGAAGAAACACATGGATCAGCTGCATAGAGGATTGCAGGAAATGAAGAACATGGAAAGGCATTGTGAAGAAATAAGGAGGGTGCAGGTTTATATGGGATAAGGGGATAATGTTCCTTCTTTCATCTACTCTTCAAATATTACAGCCCGACCAAGTTCCTCAGAAGGTCTTGATACAACTGTAAGGACAAAGCATGAATGCATGGATTTGGGGAGGGTGGATATGGAGGGCACAGCCCCAGGTATGGACTCCAGGTAGCATTATTATGGTGTTATTCCTTCATTTCCCACTGTGGGTCTCTGCAGCTCTCTTGTGGAATGTCTATTACAGCTAGTCCTGCCCCTCTTTCCTGGCGCTAACTGCATCTGCTCTTGGGTCATTTCCTTCTCTGGAGGAAACTGTGGAGTTGTCTGTAAGATTCATGCTGGCCCATGCCACTCTTCTTCTGGATGCCACTGCTATTCAAAGACCCTAATTACATTTTCTTTGGTTAAAATGAGGAATAAAAAACACACCTTCCATCAAAAGGCCAGCCTGGGGTTAGAATCTGCAATTGTGTATTGTAATCCCTCCCTGGCTTCTCTGGATGGAGAGGGAGAAGTTTGTGCTTACCCTTGGAAGAGCTCATCTTTCTCTGCCTGGTGTCATAGTGGAAGGTCTCTTGGGGAGCTGTTGTTGGCTGGCAATGCCTGCTGGCTGTGGTGAGGAGGTACAGGCTTGTTCTTTGGGAATCGGTATGGGAGTGGGAAAGGAGTGAGGCCCATCAACTCCACTGAGGATAACAGGGAAGCACAAAATTGGAATGACTTGGAAATAGTGTGTATGAAGCAGTGTTTTAGCTGTGCAACAATTCTGTAAATTTAAAATATAAGATCTACCTGTGATCCCTCCTCTCTGCTGAGGGAGGAGAGGAAGCTGAGCATACAAGGGAACACTATACATGCAGATTGAGACTTTGAAGCACCAGTGAGTATATGAGTTGAAAGAAATGAGGCCTGCAAGACCAAGAAATACATTCTTGAAGCAAGACAATGGGAAGACTTGACAACATACTACTGTCTTCAGCTGAGAGACCTTTGTCATACCTGATGGGATTTTTTTGTGCAAAGTAGTTGCACCTCTCCCTAACAATTGAGATCTGTTTTGTTGATAATAGATAATAATTAGCACTGTGATGTCTTATTCTTCTGATTTAGTGGGCATGGCTTGTTTTCATTCCTTTCCTATCCATTTCTTCCATATTTCCTTTCCTTCTACATCAATAAAAACCATCATGAAATTGACGGGGCAGTAAAGATCTCTCTTCTGGAGATAGTGGGCATTCACTGTATTCTGACAGAGGAGGCTCATGCAGAGTTACTGCTGCACTCATCAAGCTGATGACATGAAGAGTTAACAACTGTCTGGCACAGAAGAGAAGGAACTAGGCAAGCTTGGTTGTGGTTTGGTTTTTTTTTTTTTGCCAACAGTGCAGTTGCTTTTGCTAGATGAAGTGGACTTCAACTGAGCTTGTCTCTGGTTTCTGTGAGAGAGAGGGAAGACACTTAGGATTTGTCTGAGCTCTCCTTGGGTGTCAGCTTTTGAAATATATGGTGGAGAATTATACACATGCAAGATGTATGAAGTGAAGTTGAACTAGATACTTCTTGTTATACTGTTCTCTGGTTTCCATGTTTCTCTCATTAAGCCAAATGTTTGCTTTTGCTGAGGGCTTGTGCTGCCCGAAGCATGTTCTTCTCATCTAAGGCTCAAATGACACTGGATTTCTTGGCATTGCACCAAGACAAAACCATTTTGCTTCACTGGGGACTATGGTGCAACATTTACTGGGAGTATTGAAGTTAGACTGTGTGAGAAAACATACTATCCTTCCTTCAGTTCCTGTGAGATAGGTAATCTAATGAGGTACATGGAGAAGCCAGCAAAGCCTTCATAATAAAAGGTCCATGCTGGAGCGTGCCACCCTCAAGAACAGAAAGAAACTGAGAAACTGCTTCCCTGCTATCTGTTGGTGTTTTGTTGGTGTGGCTTTCTTGGTGTGGCTTTTTTTTTTTTTTTTTTTTTTTTTGGGTGTGTGTTTGGTTTTGTTTGTTTGGTTTTGTGTTTGGTTTTGTTTGTTTGGTTTTGTTTTATTGTTTTGGGTTTTTTTTGTTCCAGTGTCGCACTTGCAGTCTTTCATCCATTCAAGGTTTTAAAAACATTTTCCACCTGGTCTTTCTGCTGTGGGCAGTGTCAAAGGGCACACCTGATTAGTGTATAGGGTCACCCCAAGAGACCTGTATTAAGATTGAACCCAAGTCCCAGACACTTGGTTTATTTGATGATCTGTGCTTTTTCCTAAGGGGCTTTTTTCCCCTATCTCTCAGAATAGTTCTTGCAGATTGGTGTGACTGATGATGTCCACTCAGGAGATGCACATGGTTTGAAGTCAAAAAAGTTGGCATGGATAGAAGCAGAAGTGCTTTGGGATGGAGCCAGATGGTGAAATAGAAGGGCTTCAGATTATGGCTGCCATCACTTAAGGGCCTGGGAGCTGTGGGGGAGCTCAGCTTCCTTTTGAATTGTAGACCTTGATTTTCATCGTGGTCCTGTGGCTAATTTATTGATGTAGTTATGGCTGTATTGTGTGTCACCTTGCCCCATCTGCCTTCACTAGGTATCCTTCATTTCCCAGCCTTTTTAATCATATTGAGAGCTGCATTCTTTCTCAGGCTGACCTGACGGTGTTTATGTACAACAAATAGAGGAGAGTGTAGTAGTGATGGTGAAACTGGGCAGCATGAGCCAACCCTCTACTTAGAGGGGAAGAGTGCATTTCCTTGGGCTGAGCTTCTGTTTTGCCCTCAGTCCTTCCTTGACAGTACTCTGTGGTGTCATCTCCTTTAATCCTTGTGCAGCAAAGGTTAATGTTAATTCTATCTGTGAGGGAAGGAGTCCCTGCTGGCACAGGAAAAGAATCATTTAATAAAAAAGTAATCATTGATCAGTGGCTCCAATCTGTCAGAGGTCACTTAGTGATCCATCTCTTGTTGTGAGTCGGGCCGTCTGTTTTAATGATCTAATTCCCAGGTAAGTTTCTCAGTTATTTGGTAAATGTGGTGCTCAGAAACCCTGCCTCTTACAGGAATATCAGTCTTGGCATGTCATGCCAGTGAGAAAAAAAAAGCCTTGTGGTAATCCCAGCAGTTCATGCTCTAAAGTGCTCACAGTCCTGCTTGTTTGGTATGTTTGCTATCTCAAGAAAATGAAACGTTGCAAGGATTGTGAAAGTTAAATCTTCCTTTGCTGCTAGGAAAGTCTCCAGGCCTGAATTGAAGTACAGTAACAGGTAATGAAGAGGAAGGTAAGACACTTGTGCAGCTGTAGTTGTTCCTTGTGCCAAGGTTTAGTTTGAAAGAAGTAAGCACAAATATGAGAGAAGGCTCTGAATATCAAATTTTGTCAAAAATGTCAGGCAGACATTCCTCTTCTTCTTCTTCTTCCTTACTTTCTAGTATGAGCTGTAGGAGGGCACATGATGAGATGTAAAGAAGTCACATTTTTGAGTTGTTCCAGAGAAACTGAAGAGCAGTGTGTAATCCACTCACTGCAAGGCGTAGCATTCACCAGCACTTCTAATATGATATCCTATTGAAAACTTCCCAGGATGTAAAATTCCTATGGGCTTGTCATGGTTTACTATCTAAAATTACAGAAAAATAGTTTATAATATTTGTAATGAAAAATAATTAAAAAAAATTAGAAAAAAAAAAAAAACCAAGAGAAGACAAGTGATGCCCAATGCAATTGCACACCACACAGTGACTGATGCCCAAGCACTGATCTACTGCTCCTCGCCAACTCCCCTCAGTTTATATACTGAGCATGATGTCCTATGGTATGGAATATCCCTTTGGCTAGTTCGGGTCAGCCGTCCTGACCGTGGTCCTTCCCAGAGCACAGGAAACTGAAAAATCCTGAACTACTTAGCATAAGCACTACTTAGCAACAACTAAAACAGCAGTGTGATATCAACATCATTCTCACACTAAATCCAAAACACAGCATTGAACCAGCATCTAGGAAGAAAATTAACTCTGTCCTAGCCCAAACCAGGACAGGGCTCAATTAACTGCAGTGTTTGCAGGAATATAAGTTTTACAGCATTCTCTGCAAATCCCACCCAGATGCTGGTTGCCAAAGGCTGCTGCACCTGGAGGAGAGCATTCCCGCTTGCCACATCTCTCACTTGTACCCTGTTCCCATACAGCACAAAAATATGTAATCCAGTCTTTTGCATAGAGTCTTTTCATAGGCATACTAAAAGCGGCATTAAAAATATAGGACTTAATATATCCTTCGCTGCAAATGCTGCTACATGTAATATTCATACTGTTCTAGAGTTCATGTGCACAGGTAAGGTGGGTAGCTCAAGAAGGCTGAAGCCTGCAGTGCACACTTTAATGGAAAGAACAAGAGGAACCCAGGGCAGAAGGGCTGTGGCATAAATTGACAGTAGTGGAAACTGAGATGACATTTCATGACATGATGTTGTAAAGTTAATAGAGTTAACCAGGTTTTATGTCTTTTATCTACAATCACAGTTTCTGAAACAGGATATAGAGGGTTGACCTGAACCAGAACAGGAGCATGCTGGACTGGAGATGAAAAATGAGAGGTTCTGTGGCAGTTTGAATCTGCAGTGGCATAGACGTCCTTGAGGCTTTGGCCTGTGCTCCAGATCTCGACAGAACACAAGAAAGCTTCACGTGTTTTTTGAAAATGCCCAGGTTGAACCTCAGGAAAAAAAGAGCAGCTCAAAGTTCTATCTTCAGAGCTTGTTGATGTCTTTGATTATAAAATAGGATAAAGTACTTCCTAGCGTTATTGAAGCCAATGAAAATAACTTCTTGATTCGGTAGAGTTGAATGTTACTTTATTTCCTTAATTCTTTGGATAACATTAATCACCTTAGTCCCCCAACAAAATGTAGATTCTCTGCACTAGAGCTGTGTGTGTTCTGAGAACAACAGTAATTGAGGGAGGATCTGTCATCTGCTGCAACCGTGACTTCTGGCCTCTCCTGTTGTCTTGATAGAGTAATGAACATCTCTGCTTTGTTTCTTTGCACCGTCTTGGCTGCTTTGCTCTTAGAGGCTGACATTTAGCTCCTGAAGCATTTCTTCCCAAATGTTATATACCTCACTGGAATTTCCCGAAACATGCTGTGCAATAAATATATCTGTACCCTCTACAGGCAGGTACAGTTTGTGCAGTTGTATTTACCATGTGCCATGAGTAAGTGGAGATCACTGATTTTCTACTTGTCTCTTGTGGGAACAGGTATATGTGGAACCTCTCTGATATTCCACGGGGACCGGGATCTCAAATATCTGGTAGTATGTGACAGGTGCTTATGTGTGTGTTTGAGGTCTTTTCAAGCACGCGTGTAGAGTTACAGAAAGGCTATAAAATTTCTCTGGGGATTTCATTGCGAGCTGCTGGAGTGATTAATGAATAGCAGCAGGGTGCTATGTGGGTGTTTGCTCCAAGGCTGTCTCTGATTATACAGGACAGGGACTCGCACTTTTTCACACAGAAGAAAAACGAAACAGTAGTATTTTGCTTGAAGTTTTTTTTTTTTTCTCTTTTAGAGTGAACATGCTGACTTGTGGAAGCAGAGTGCTGCTGCTTCTCACTGGTGTGTGGGTGTCAGCTGAAGCTTGTAATACTGAGCTACTCAGTGCTGTGGTTCACTGCAGTGTAGGTAGGTAAAGAAAGATTTTGGAGAAGGAGGTTCTGCTTTGGCCACTCTCAGGCTACATTTTTTTCCATGGTTATTGATGGTCTGGTAACTCTCAAGTGGCAGAGGAAAGCGGAGTCCTTAAGTGAGTTATGAAAGCCTATCAATAACTGTTGAAATAACATACCAAGAACTGGTCCATCTTAAACCCTGTTAAAAGCAAAACCTGTGTTTAGTCTTTGAACTGACAGAGTTTGTGATTTGGTTAAGGTTTTCACTTAAGGTGCTGGAGTGGCCAGGGTGGAAAACCATGGAAAACAACAGCTTTGGAAGATGGTAAAGGGGCAGGCCTGGGAGTGGAAAAGGAACTTAATTCTTTTTCCTCTGACAACTGAAGGGAGGGGGAAAGAACAAATTAATTACATGGCCTGCAGCACAGAGAGTGCAGAAATGTGGGTGTAAAGTGGTTTGTGGGGTGTGTGCCTCAAGGGAACACTTACTTTATTTTCTTATGGGCTGGTACCCAGCTCTGGGGTTCAGGGTCTCATCCAGTGATGGAGGATAATGTTCATCTTCACAACATCTGATGCAGGTCAAGAAGTAATACTCATGGAGTTGCCTTAGCAGTACCAGCAGCTATCCACGCAGTAATACACAGGTCTGTGGTGATACCCTGGCAGGCCAGGGGAAGAGGAAACAACTGCAACCTTTTCCTGTTTAAAATTGAAATATGTGGCATAGAGTTTGTAACTATGCAATATAAACATTGGCAAAGCAAGTCGGGGAATAGGATCCACTACTTCAGCTTTGGACAGCTTTTACTCGCTGAATTGCTCTGTTACCTATAGAGAGTTTAGGACCCATGGTTCAACATTGCCAAATTGGATAGGATTAAGTAGTGGCACCACACACTCTGTTCAGTTTATTTTGAAAGATGTTCCAATTAAAGTAAAACATCTCTTTGATGAAATATATTTTAAAATTTTGTCTTGTATTTGTAAAGCTTTTACTGTACATTAAAAAATGCCCACAGACTGATCACAGGACATCTTTAAAATGTCGTGGCCTGCATCATGATCCATGATGATGAAGTGTCAGCCTTAATAGCTTTATCCATTCCCCTTCTGTAAAACAGAGCTCGTGTTGTTTTAGCCCATTTCCTGATGTTGAGTTAAATTCTGTGATGTATAGTCAGCCGCTTTAGATTAATGTATGAGGCATCGGTTGGTCTGATGGTCCACCATCCTTGTGGATGCTTTTAGCTTATGATGAATATAAGGTAACCTCATTTGGCTTGTCTTTCTTGTTATGAGCTGAATTAAATTGGATTATTTGCTGTTGACCAAGAACATAGACCGGTGAACCTCTTAGCTGGTGGGTGCTGTCTTAGTAAGCCACAGTGCCTTAACTATTTGCCTCTGCCCCTAATATGTTACCCAGACCTCATACTCCTCCATCCAGCACTGTCTTTTCTCCAGTATTTTTCCTAGCTTATAGTAAGAGATTTTTTGCATCAGAAACTTAATACAAACAAGCTGTGATTGACCTTTTAAACCAAACAAGCTTGCAAGTTTCCAATATGAAGAGACAGCCGACAAGCCTCTGGCTTGAGGCAGAAGATGGAGAAGAAAGGGAGGGATAAATATCAGAGGAGTAGGAATAAAGAACAGGGCCTTGCTTTGTGGAGCAGAGAAAAAAAAATAAACTTCTGCTTGCTTTGTCAATGTGTCTGACATGTTGCAAGACGCTTTGTAGTGGGAATCTCTGCTCTGTGGAGAGAGAAGGAGGAATGTGCCTGTGTGTATTTATAGACCATAAATATTTGTTTTGTGCAGGTTTTAGATACTCTTCTCTGAAGATCCCCAAAGTTCTTCTCAGACTTGGCATCTGTTCAGCCACGTAGAGGACTTGTGTGCATATAAAGTGTGCTGTGGGCACCAGCTGTCCCTTGGGGTAAATGCACTCTTTTTGGCTACCCCCAGGCAAGGAAGCTTTGAATTCCATGAGGGAGTTCAAAAAGAAAGATGCACTGAATTAATGTCACGTGTGCTCTGGCCCTTGCCCATCCCAATTATTTTGACCATTTCATCCTCATTAGAGACTCTGTTTCTCTGAGGGTATTTTCTAGAGGAAGCTCAGTGATAACTGTACTCTTTTTTTTTTTTTTTTTTTTTTTTTTTTTTTTTTTAAGGGATTTGATGTGTTTTGTCCCCAGAGTTGGGCAGCAGGGCTGATCGATTGAAGAGTGTGCCGGCTGAATATGCAGGGGGCAGTTGGTAAGATGGAGGGTAGCTGCAGGAGGTGAAATGTGCAGGAGGCAGGTGCTGTGTCTTGTCTGTTCCTGGGGAAGGGCTTCTAAAAGTCATAGTTAGGGGTTTGCTTTGAAAATTGTCCAAGAGACTGCAATGAACACTGTTGATGCTTTCTCAGGATAAGTGCTTTTTGCCCTCTTATCATGTTAAGCTATGTCTACTGTATTTACTTTGCACCTTTGACTTCTAGTGGTATATTATTTTATCTAGGGGCCAGCATTTCTCCAGATCATGTTAAACGATGACAAAGAAATGCAAAAATGAGTGCTGTGAAGGTGTCCCTGGTCTCTTACCAAGTACAGATCAGACATTTTGGAGTTTACATTTCACCTTTGCATGAGCCATATGTCAGGCTGTGTTTCCTGGCTAGGAAAATGTTTGATATCTGAATCAACTGTTCTAAGTGCTGAGTGAATGGGAGTAGAATTTCAGATTTTCTGTTGATGCTTGTATTATTTTTACCTTGCCCTGTGATCCATGGATTTTAAGGCCAGAAGTGGCCGTTATTATGATCTACTCCAATTACCTGTGTAATGGGGGAAGCTGTATGACCTGCAGCATACGCTTATATACAGTGAAGCTATTTTGGAGACTTAAAACATTCTTGGGAACAGTACACTGGGGACAGTTTCTCTCCCCCACCATCCTTCAGCTTCATCTTAAATCTTTTCTAATATTTATTGGCCCTTTGGGGCTCAGACTGTGCCTTCTAGTGTGTTTTTTACAATTTTTACCTTGATCGGGGTAGGAACACAGGACTGCAGAGGGTCTCCTGAGTCCGATGACATGCAGCTGTATATCTTCTAAAGAAAACAAAAGCCATTAGTTCTGTGATGTCTGCTGCTTTTCTGGATGGATGGCTATCTCAGAACTTCGGTCTCCTGACTGTTAGAAATGCTGTTTTAATAGCTACTATACACTTACTTATAGCCAGTTTATACACTTGTTTTGATGCCAGTGTTGCTCTTCAGCTTAATTATCTTTTCTTCCTTGTCCTCAGAGGATTTATACTCTCTTGGCATTCGTCTTGTTAGGCTAAGAGTGCCATGTTCTCATAGTATTTTCTCATGAAATAGGCTCTGGGTTGTCTGGTTCATCCTTGGAGGCTTTCTCAAAACTTGCTTAGTCTGTCTTCCGCCTTTATGTGCAGAGGTGATCAGAGTAGTGTGTGCTGTTTCAGGGCAGGTCTAACCAGTGTCTGGTATGATGGCTGGAGGCAAACCTCAGATATGTTAGGGCCTCTGGGTACTGCTATAAGACAACTTGCTGCCAGGTTTCTGTGCAGATCCACCTGTCAGGACTCAGCACAGAACCGTCACGTTTTAAATCTCTGCACAAACCGTTTTAGCTTATGTGGTATTTGCAAAGCAGAAAGGATCTGGTGTTGATCCTTGTGGCAACATGGACTCAACTCCTGCTCCAGAGGCATTGGTGGGATTTCCTCAGCCCCATAGGCTCAGGATAAGGAGTAGCTGAGAAAGTCAGATTTAATTAAGAAGCCAACATGCCACTGCTTCCTATTAGTGCATCTGTTAAGCATCTACTTAAGGTAATTGCACGACCAAATTGATCTATGAGGTCAAATAATCAGATAGACAATACAATTAGTACAAAAAAGGTCCTCCTTTAGCATAACTGAGGGTAACGCTTTTTTGTGATAGTATGTGGATCTGAACACATCTGCTTTTTTGAGAACATGGTGGTGTTATATGTGATACTTCACATATGAACATACCTTAAGGATAGATGTGAAATGGTTACATGTAAATGCACTTCTAGTGTGAGATTACATATATATATCAAACTATTTGAATCTTGTGTTGATAATGAAAAATTAATATAATGAGCATGAAGCCCCCATAATACAAGGCAAAATGGTTTGCAACCTGCTACACCACTTAGACACAAACATAACTATGGGGCCAGATGGGATCCATCCAAGGGTACTGAGAGACCTGGCAGAAGTGCTCACCAAGCCATTTTCCATCATTTATCAGCAGTCCTGGCTAACCAGGGAGGTGCCAGTGGACTGGAGGTTAGCAAATGTGACCTCCATCTACAAGAAGGGCCAGAAGGAGGATCTGGGGAACTACAGGCCTGTCAATCTCATCTCAGTGCTGGGAAAGGTTATGGAGGAGATCATCTTGAGTGTCATCATGTAGCGCATACAGGACAACCAGTGGATAAATCCGCATGAGTTTATGGGTTGTGCTTGACTAACCTGATCTCCTTCTATGACAAGGTGACCTGCTTAGTGGATGAGGGAGAGGCTGTGGATGTTGTCTACCTGGTCTTTAGTAAAGCCTTTAACACTGATTCCCACAGTATTCTCCCAGAGAAACTGACTGCTCAGGGCTTTGATGAGCATACTTTTTGCTGTATAAAAATCTGTCTGGATTACTAAGCCCAAATTGTGGTGGTGAGTGGAGTTAAATCCAGTTGGCAGCCAGTCACAAGTAGTATTCTCCAGGCCACACAGTATTAGGGCCTGTTCTCTTTAATATCTTTATCAATGGTCTGGACAAGGGGATCAAGGGCACCCTCAGTAAGGTTGCAGAAGACACCAAGTTAGGCGGGTGTGTTGATCTGCTTGAGGGTAGGGAGGCTCTACAGAGGGATCTGGACAGGCTGGATTGATGGGCCAAGGCCAGTGGTATGAGGTTCAACACGGCCAAGTGCTGGGTCCTGCGTTTGGGTCACAACAACCCCATGCAACACTACAGGCTTGGGGAGGAGTGGCTGGAAAGCTGCCTGGTGGAAAAGGACCTCGGCCTGTTGGTCAACAGCTGGCTGAATATGAGCCAGCGGTGTGCCCAAGTGGCTAAGAAGGCCAAAAGCATCCTGGACTGTATCAGAAACGGTGTGGCCAGCAGGAGTAGAGAAGTGATCATGATACTCAGAACTGGTAAGGCCACACCTTGAATACTGGCTTTGGTTTTGGGTCCCTCACTACTAGAACGACACTGAGGTGCTAGAGTGTGTCCAAAGAAGGGCAGTGAAGTTGGTGAAGGGTCTAGAGATCAAGTCTTATGAGGAGAGGCTAGGGGAACTGCCGTTGTTTCATCTGGAGAAAAGGAGGCTGAGGGGGGACCTTACTGCTCTCTACATCTACCTGAAAGGAGACTGTAGTGAGGTGAGGGTCAGTCTCTTTTTCCCAAGTGACAAGTGATAGGACAAGAGGAAATGGCCTCAAGTTGTGTCAGGGTAGGTTTTGGTAGGATATTAGGAAAAATTTATTCACCAAAAGGATCCTAAAGCAGTCAAACAGGCTGCTGAGGGCTGTGGTGGAGTCATCATCCCTGGAGGTATTTAAAAGACATGTAGATGTGATGCTGAGGGACATGGTTTAGCGGTGACCTGGCTGTGCTGGGTTAATGGTTGGGCTTGGTGATCTCACAGGTCTTTTCCAACTTAGGTGGTTCTATGAATCTCTGATTCTATAATACTACTGCGTGTGCATACCACCCTATATTGTGATAATATAACAGGCAAGTTAAATACCCAAAGTTAGGAAATTGAGAGTTTCTGTTCCCATAGCACTACGAAATGCTTCTCTCTCTATGGTGTATTTAAAGCCGTAATTATGATAAAATCCACAGGAAAATACTAAATCTTACATCTGTACTTGGGGCTAAATCATAGTTATAGTGGGAATTGGATGTTCATATTCTCTGAATTGTACACAATTAAATACACAACCTAAGAAATATGTTTGCATTGTTTATGGCACAATTGTAAAAGAAGAGACCTGCAAGTAAAACATTATTATTTATAGCATACTGTGGTTGCATTTCTTGGTATCATGTTTAATGGTTTCCTTGTTTCAGTTTGAAACTTTGATGAATGAAGAGATGCCAGGACACTACGATATGAGTCTCATCCCTCAGCAGATGCATGTTGTATATTGTCTTTTATCCTTAGGAGAGGAAAAGGGGCTTTTACAGTAGAGGGTTCTCCAGCTGAGCGAAGGTATGTAACAAGATAAGTGGTTGGAAGCTGAAATAGACAAATTTGGACTAGAAATAAGGTGCCTCTCTTTAACAACTATGATAATTAGGCCCTGAAAAAATGTTCTAGGAGTTATGAACTCTCCATTAATAGAAATCTTTAAGACAGGATTGGAATTATTTTTCCTCCTGCTTCAATCAGAAATTATTTCAGAGAAGTTCTTGGGCCAGATGACCCCCCGGGGATGTTCTCTGACTTTGTAATTTGTGAGTCCTCCATGAGCCATATTCCAACCTTGGTTATACAAAAAAGATGTTCTTCATAGTTGAGAGAAACAGAAAAATGTTTCCTCCACACTGTCCCTGTGATTCCACTGGGAATCACAAAAAAATTCTGTGTCTCACATTCCCATCTATAAAAAAGAATGTAATATATTTTTCCTCATATAGGTGTGGAGAATTGAGATACTTCTGTAAAGAGAAGCTTGGGATCTACAGGGCTGTGTCCATCTGAGATGCTGTGTAGATTTTTTTTCCCTTAGATGTTTGCAGGTAGGATTCAGAGACATCATTCTGGTGTTGAATAGTAATGGATCATCTGCTAGGTGTTAAGGTAGAGGTAGACTGGATCACTGCATCTTGTGATTGCCCATGTTTCTGATGTCTATGTGGAGCCAAGTGAGAGAGCATGACCCTGGCTGTTCTTCAATGCTTGCTTCATCTTTAAAGGCCTGTGTTCAGCAATCCCAGGCTGATTGCAAAGGGAAATGTGAGGGGAAAAAAGGAAAAAAAAAAAAAAATCCCTCTGTTCCTGGGTGTATTTTTCTAGATGATTCAAGCTCCTTGGTTGGCATTTCATCAGTCCATTTGTATCTGGGGGTATCTGTATGTATCTGTATGCCGGAGATGGTAGGGTGATAAATGGGCCTGAAAGCTATTGATCATTTCTCTGACCAGTGTTTGAGTTCTTCTTGGCTCCTGCCCTCTCTCTGGAAAGATGACATAGACACTGAAAGTCACCATGGACCCTCTAAAATGTATGCACACAGAATTCATGGTCATTGAGTCCGGTGACATGGGCAGTGAAAAACTTCTTCCAGAACATGGTAGGGCAGGGCTAGTTTACATTTCTGTCACACCACTGACTTTCAATTCCCTCTTGCTCCTTTTTCTGCTTGCTCCATGTGTGAGGAACTTCTTAGTCCCTTTTGGCCCATGGTTTGCCCTTTCCAGCTTCATACTGCACAGCATGCTCAGCCTGTCACAGTGCACCAGCATCTTTTCAGGACCTAATTGGATAAACCCTAGTCTAGAGCCCGTTGAACTTGCCTGTAACAACGCTTAATTAAAGTGCAGAAACTTTGAAGAGATAGCAAGTTAAGGCTTAATGCAATAACGAAATGGCACTATTCCACCATCTGCTTCCTTCAAGATGTTAATTGCTTCCTTGTATTTGTTTGTTTTAATTAGGAAAGAACCTTGATTAAAATGGAATGAGGAAGGGTAAGGATAGAGGAATGAAAGGCTGAGAGGAGCAGAAGAGGCGAGTGCAGGAGAGGGAGAGAGGAATGGAAGATACTGGTTTGATCACGCTGCTGAGTGCTGATCAGCAGCTCTAGAATAGCCGACAAAGAGTAAATGTTTTTGGCACTTGTGGACGCTGCTTGTACAAGCAACAGTATTGTGTCACTGAGGAAGTCAGGCAAAAAAAGATTAAATGAACAAGTGAAAAAAGCAAAAGCATTTTTCATGGAGCGGTCTGTTGTAACTGCTTCTTACTTACGTACTTCTGCAGAACCTTCTCAGATTGTGCGCTGCGACTGCAGCGCTTTGTTTTTTCAGTCTTAAGTAATAACCCACATGGGAGAAAAGGTAACCAGACTTTCCCCATGTTCACTTCTTTTTTCCTCTCCCTTGAAATACCATCTGTCTGTGTTAAGTTCATCTTGGAAAGACTTCAATTTCTTATGAGCAGCTCCAGATAAAAACATTTTCTAATGCTTGATAACTATATCTGCTTGAAGAATAATGTCAGCAACTTCCTGAATAGATGACCGATAAAAGAAAACTTAAGAAATAATTAAAACCCACACTCCTCTGTATTCTTAAGTAGTGGCTTTGGCTGAAACTTCAGGGATAGGAGCTTAGAAACTTTTAATCAGATTCATCCGACTTAGGTTTGTCTCTCCGTTTTCTGTTTCTTTCACTACAGGTCTTTTTTTCCCCTTCCCTTTCCCCTTGTTAACCCTCTTGAGAGTGAAGTCTGATTTCCCAAGGAAGTATAAATGTAATTAAAGTCAAACATAGCTCTTAAAAAAGGGAAACAACTAATTTCTTTTCTGGGCCATTGGTATTGTGTACAGATCTTGATAATAGAAAAGCACCAACCTGAAAGCATGAAATGGGGATATTTGAGTCACTGAAATAATAAAACACTTAATAGCAAGGTGAGTAAAAATACCTGTTTTACACAACACTATAGGTTTCATGTTACTCTGTTCTCACCTCTTATTCCTCACGCTGTTCTCTGACAGAGGATGTAGCTTTGAAATACCCAAACCTACTGTCCTGGTGACTCTCACTCTTTTTTCATTTGCCACTTAGGATTTTTTTTTTTAAATCTCTTTCACTAGTAGAAAGTAGTTTCATTCCCCTGCTAAGAAGGCTTGCGGTCAAAGAAAAATCTTAAATTTACTTCATCTTTTACCTAAACATAGAAAAAAAAAAAATATATCCCCAAACCAAAACTCTCAAGTGATCACCTTGAATGGATTGGTGGGTGTTTGACAACTGTGGAAAAAGTGTATGCTTTACATTGCTGGCCCTGGTGTAGCGTTGGCTACTTCTTGAGATTTCATCAATATGACGAGTCATCTTTGTAGCAGACTAGCAGTATATATAAGCAATTATTATATAATATGCATGGACAAATATTGTGTGGCTGGGAGGGAGGGTGGGTGGCAAGGATGGGAGGGTGGCTTTTCACCTCTGGATCTCTGATTCAAAATCAGGTGCTTTGATCTTGTCCTTTAACTGTAGTGTAATTGTTCCCCTGAGGCAGCATAGGCGACTCACCAGATCGATTCTAATCACATTGCTTATTGTTATGCACTTGATACCTACGAGATGTAAACTATAAAAGAACCAAAGGAGAACCCAGGTTAGTAGGGACTGCAGGTTAGACTGACTGGTATGCTGCAGTACCTTGGGTTTTCTTTGGACCTCTCCTATTCCTAAGTTTCTTTTTGCATTATAAACCCCATCAAGATTCCAACTCAATATGTTATCATTAGTATTGCATGCAATTCTAGTCATGCCACCTAGAAGAAGTATGGAAAAAGTTCACCAGAGCCTCAGTAATATCATTGTGAAGAGATGTGGAGGGTCTGGAACTCTTCAGCTTCTAAGAAAGGGGCTGGGGCAGGGAGTGCTGTAAAAGCCATGGTGGTCTGGAGAAGGGGGATGTGGCCTCCAGTTCCTGGCTCATAGCCAAGACTGAAGCAGAGAGAAGAGCGGTGGCTTTGCTGAAAGCATGTGAATGTGTGTTTAGATGTAAAATGACTGAGCAGGAGGCAAACTTCCACTCTGGCAGTTGGCAGTATGAGATGGCACTGAAGCAAGAGTCTGCTGAGGAGGAAAGGAGGGAGCATGCGCCAGCCCCTCTTAATACAAATATTCTGCAATAAAGACAGGCTGATTTCTATGTTGCAGGGTCTTGTGTTTTGAGTGTGGTGGTACTAAAAGAGGATGTCCACTATCTGGGGTGACTAGTGGTGTCAGTAAGTAGCTGGTGTCACAGGAAAAACCTTCAACGGGAGAATATTCTCACTCTTACTGTTGTGGAGTCTGTTAAGGATGAATGTCTGGAGAGGAAGATGTCCCTGTTGGTTTCGAGATTCTTATCTTTTAAGGGTGTGAAGATTAAGGGAAGAAAGTTTTTTCTTGAAGTCTGTGAAATCAATTGAGTCAGTGTGATGGGTTTTGTGGTTTTGGTTTTTGTGTGCGGGGTTTTGGGGTTGTTCTGTGTTGTTGGTTTTTTTTTTTTTTCCAGCAGTACCGCTTAAATAATTTTTCTGATTTTATTGCTGTTACCTAAATAACAAATATTCTGCTGAACACCACTGTTGTCTTCCTCCTCTGCTCAATCATGTGCTCTTGCTTTAATGGTGGTGTTAACTCAGACTTTACTTTCATCATCATGAAACAGCCTGCAGTTCTGTGGTTTAAAATCAACTAGCTGTGTAGTGAATGGCAGGTGTAGTTTGGGACTGTTGCAATCTTAATCTCTCCCACTAGTTGAAAAATCTATTGGGAATGGATATTTTAGGAAATACACTTTGGATGCCTCTAATTCTGCTGCCCTGGATGAGCAGTGTTTGTCATAGTGAAGCTGTACAGGGTTCTCTTGGGAGACATCTGACAGCCAACAGTGAGTCAAAGACAACAGACTGGCTCGGTGCTGCAGAGTAACTGTATACCTTTTATCAACATGTATTTTTTAACAGGTGACTACCTCTAGCCTGTATTTGTAAGGTAATTGGAAGACTGCAGTGGACTGGTGTGTTTTCCATATCCTTTCCCCTTTTCATTTAATTCTGTAGGAAGTCCTATGTTAGGGATTCTGTAAAAGCAGTTTACAGTGATGTACGTCTTCACTTTCCTGTAAACTGTGGAGGCAGCTTTACTTTTTGCTGTAGTACACATTACACATTTGAAAACTGGCTGCTTTGAAAGCAGCTTTTCATTTATTTTTTTTTAACACTGTTTGTAATTAAATATAGCTAAACCCTTGTGTTTTCTCGTAAGGCTAACGTATCCAGGCATGCGCTTTGTAGCTTTTTCTATCATTTATATCTTAATTAAATGCATAGAGGGATTTTCTTCTGTTAGATACATGTCTTTTTAACTTGCCTTTATTTTTGACTTTTAAAAGTTCCCGGAAAGCGGAGGAACATGTAGGAGTCTATAAAGCAAGCTTAAATAATTGTACTTGGCTGATCCGTAGTGCTGGGTAATGCTGTATGAAGTAAGCCTGCCTAACTTTAAAAATTTTCCTTCTTCTGAGCCTTTCAAATGGTTTAGTTGACCACTGGTGAAAAATTGAGTTAATTGTACCCATTTTTTCCCCACATGGTTGACTGCCTGGTTTTGGAGCCCTAGAGATGAGTTCTCCCTTAGCGAGGCTGAGGGAAAACGATGGTTGCAGATCTGACTGAGTAGTGCATAAACCATGGGCTGTGATTCCCATTTAAAACACAGAGCGGCCAATGTACAGAAGCGTTTGATTTATATTTAAATGGGGAAGGTGAGTACCCTGGTTTCCTATGTTGTATCACAGGAGGGAGGTATCATATGGCTGGATATGGCAGCCCCTGGGGAGGTGCAGACTGTGTCGTCTCTCCACAACTGGTGCCAAGGAGCTCAGGGGAACGTGTTGGGCTGTGAAAACCTGTCTGGTGTTGGTGAAGTGAGAGGGCAGATGGAGGTGGGTCAGGAGTTAAAGCTGATGAAGGCTTCTCCTCTCTCCACCATTGCTCTGCCTTCCTCCCTGCCGGCTGAGTGAACCTGAACCTCTTTGGGGTTAAGCCATCAGCAGTAAGAAATGAAAATTTGCTGCATTTTATAGATGCATTGTCCCTTGCTTAATTTGAAAGGGGCCTATTAATATCATAAAGCAAAATAGGTTGCTCTTATGTTTGCTTGTCTTTTGAGTGGGTTGAGCACTTTATAATCACTGATTAAACTTTACAATGTGGCTGCTGTCATCCTAGCTATATCCCTGAAAGAGCACTTTGCCTAAGGCCATGCAAACAGGCCATGAGCTTTCTTCTTTTGACTCATGCATGTACCCTGACTGCTAGAACATAATCTTACTGCATGAGGAACTACTGAGCAGCAAAATATTGGCAGCCAGTAAGTAGGTACCGTAGATAAAATGAGTTAAATTAATGTGTGATGAAGTTACACGGGGGAGACGTTTGGCCTAGAATCTGGCAACTGGCAGGTTGCGAGAACCATCTGTTGCCCGCGGTACCAAGTAATCATTTTCTTTAGTTACTTCTAAATCTCAGTCACTCAACACAATTTGGAAACAGAAGTTCTGCCAGGTTATTATGAGCACTTCAGGTACCTTCCTTTTAAGTGTTGATTAGAAAAGTTTTTCCCTCCATTTCTCCCAGCCTTATTTTTGTACTCATGACAGGTGTGGGGTGGGAGACTGGAGTGCTCAGTCTACCCAGGAGTTAGTGCTCTCACTGGTGAATTTTTTTTTTCCACCCACATGTTTTAGTTATATCACAGGCAGAGTGTCTCCTTAGGTGTAGAGAGGAGTTTTACTGTTTGTTCTTTCCTTGCTTGCCTTACTGGTGGACTGTAGAAGAACTATTGCAGCTCCTGGTGAGGGAGTTTGTGGTGTTTATTTTAGAAATTGGGGCTAATCCTGCAGCATTTCTCATTAGCTTCCAGTTTGCTATCAGCTAGCAAAAAACTTTATGTGGAAGATGGAGAGGAAAATTGATGCCAAAGAGGAGCAAGACTCGTCACTCCCTCATCACTGATCTCTGGAGCTATGCAGAACTTTCAAGCTAGATGCTGAGCTGAGCACAGGGTTTGGTATGAAGGGGAAAATGTGGGTGCTGTTAGCAAGATCTGCTCATAATGCTTTTGTCAAAATAATGGCTTTTCAGACTGCGAAAACAATGTTAGCAGAAAGGATGTATTATTCAGAATGTTCAGATTTTTTTTGTTGTTGTTGAAAGGGAGGGAAATATATTTAAAATTGATTTGAAATGAAAAGTTATGCAATTGCTAGGAATGAAGCTATTTATACATCAGTCTCAGTTTTCCCACTTTTCCTATTCTGTGTTCCTTTCCCAGAAGAAATAAAAAGAAACAGCAAATAATGACTGGAAGTTGTCATAACCAAAGCCAGGTAAATTAGAATGTTGTTGTTTGTGTTTGTGTTTGTTTTGGTTTTTTTTTATTAAAACTAGAAAATTCAATCAAAATGCCTCAATATGAATTTTTTTTTTTTTTCATTTTCACTAGTGGCTTTCATAGCAAACAATTGTCCTTTGTCAGATGTATTGCAAACTGTACAGAGATTTGTATTTAATATGGCAAAGCACAAAATACGTCCTGTGCAGATACTGTGCAGAGATATTCCCTGACCCACTATTGCATCTGTACCTTAAGACATTCTGTCCTGGCGAGCTGCAGGGATGAAAGTATTTTCCTCACTCTTTTTTTTTTTTTTTTTTTTTTTTTTTTTTTTTTTTTTTTCCTTTTTTTAAAATAACTGATTTTTAATCCTTTCTTGTCTCGGTTTGTGTGGGATTTTTGATT
>JAAGNO010008260.1:0-13319 GCA_033439905.1 Ceryle rudis
TCTTCAGCGCTTTTTTCTGCAGCACCTCTTCCCAGTACAGTCTTACCTGCTCCGAAGTGAGTCACCGCAGAACAGTTATGAGAGTATTTTTATTTCCCATTTTCCCACTGGGCTATTTTTAGTGCAAAATGTTTTGGCAAAATCTAGTTCTAAGCTTAGAGGAAAATGGGAATTCCACAGAGATCAGGAAGTTGTTCCTTATCAGGAAACACAACGATAGTAAGTCCTGAAAATGTTGTAGTTTGTTTGCACTGGGAGAAATGAGTGACATAACTAGATGCTAACACCTAACCACACAACTATCCTTCCCTTTCTTGCCTTCCCTCTGATCCCCTCTTTACTAGAACAAGTACAGGAACCCCCAGGGACCTGCATTTACAGGAATACACTATACCATTGGTGGTGGGACTGGGGTCTTGCCTGCTGCTTTCTCTGTACAGATCACATGAGAGGCAGAAGGTGGGGTGTAAAATACACCTTATGCACTTTTTTTTTTTTTCCATGAAAAAAAGAAACAAAGACAAGTCAGGTGTGGGGACAGGAAAAAAAAAAAAAGAATATTTTTATCTCCACATGGCAATAATTTGACAATAAAGATACAGCAATAATTAAAAGTTTTCAATATCTGCTGAATTGATGTTCATGTATGCATGGGCTTATTTTCTAGCATTTAAAGTAATGGGATCTTTGTAAAATGCTTTTTTTATAATACTTATATAATAATAATGTAGTTTTAAGTATATACCTGTGATTAAACTCTTAAGACATGAAATGCAAACATCTTTTGCATTTCCTGTGTTTAGCCTGTGTAGCATGTCATTCTCCTGTTTAACATAAAATAAACCACATCTGATTAAAACAAACCACATGAAAGGACTCCTTGGCAAAAATCAATTGTAAAGTCTACACCCTATGACAGTGTGACAGAGCGACAGTGCTATCACACAGGCTTCAGAAGCACATTCTGTTATAAAGTCTATATGAAAGGAAACATTTCACATCCTGGTTTTAAATGTCTCAAATTTTCAATCTCTTTTTGAAAGTCATTCTTTGATAAGACACTCATAAATAGAGATGGTGCTAGCAAAACCAAACCCAAAGCTAAAAAGCCCTCCAGGCATGTCCTTCATTATGAAAATTGTAGATATAGACAGTTCCTATAAACAAGGAATTTTATATACATTCATGTATACAGACCTATTTCAGAGAGAGAATATTTAACAACTGTATTCTTAAAAATAGACAAAGGACAGACTTATTAAGGAGTGTCTGAGTAGCACCTCAGCTATTGTTATGTGTTCAGCTGCTGCACTTGTTGCCATTGAATTTATTAGCCTTTTAATGAAGTCACAAATAAACCCTCTACGAGAGATCTCTCTTAGATCTCCAACTGTTCTCTGACATTGTCCCACTGGCCCTTCATTGATTATATGGGGAATCTATGGCAACTACAGTTACTTGAAGTGTCTCAATTTAGAGCTTAGAAGTAGGAAAAGTTAATAAATATTCTAATGACCACAGGTCATCAGGCACAGAATGATCCTGGTACTTATTTGAAAAGTTTAGCATCTGTTCAGAAAGTTCTTTAGAAAAGACTTTCTATTGTTGCTGTTGTTGTTTCTTTGGCATAGGACACTAACCAGAGAGTATATAAATATATATTTCTGGTTTTATAAGAAAGAACATCATGACATGGATCTTCCTGCAAACTTTCAAAACCCGTTAATAAATTATATAATATTAGACCAAGTCTTTATTTAAACAAAGTGTTCAGCAGCCAAATGGCATATGGTTTTCTATAATATCATGGATAATGACTGGGATCACAGATTGCAGGTGTAAACAGAATATACAGTACAACAGTAAAAGCAATGAGATTGTTCATCTTTGAAAATATTAAAAGTGCACAGAAATAATGCAACACACTGCAAGTCAAAATCTTCAAAGGCATTTTGGCACCAAGTTCCCATATATTTAAGAAGTAGATAAACACACAAATGTCTTTTAATACTTAAGTCATAGAATATTTCATTACACAGCTCTGGTCCATGGTAGTCATTATGAAGATCTTCTGCAGCCTTTACTTGAACAAATTCCAATGATAATAAATAGGAAATGTATTTCAGTAAACTAAGTAAAGGCCTCATAAATCTGTAGAGGATGAGAGAATTCAATCTGTAATAAAACCAGCTAATACACCTGAGGATCAAAAATATCCAAACAAGAAACCAACACAGAGGAATGCTAATAGGCAAATTGCTGTTCGGTAAGAAGTAGAGGAATGAAAAAAGCAGTGGTACCTCCAGAACTTTGTGGGTATTTAAGAGCTAATGCAGGATCAGTGCACTAAGACAGGATGGGAAAAGGTAACGGCTTAGACTAGGAGGGAAATATATGTGATCCATATACCAATCGAGCAATTGCATATATGTCAGGCTGTAGATATCTACATACTCTTATTCCGTGAGCACTTAGAAAAGACTGAGTCTTTTCTAGATTTCTACAAAAAGTAGGAAGGATTATTAGAGCCAAAAAAAAGAAAAAGGATGAGAAATGATTAAAATATGAACAAGGTATATCATTACCTATTGTCTATATGTATTGGGCAGTGTTATATGTGTATGTGTGTTCTATTATGCATTTAATATTGTATTTCAGACAAAAGAAGACAAGACACATTGCTTTGAGGATGACAGAGTAGTATCAACTGGATACACATATAAAACATAACAGTGAAAACTGTACAGAATGATCCAAGAGATTATATCAAATTCTAAGGGATCAAACAGGGGATTTTTAATAAGTTTATAGAAGAAATGCTCAGCAGATGTGAAATTCCAATTCTTCATTAACTTCAGTGGTACTTCTTAGGCCTATCAGTTACTACTGAATTTCCTTGTGAAGCTTACAAGAGCATCTGTTGGGGCTGAACAGAGCTTCAAGGTGAAACTTCATCTAATTTCATACACACACACATACACAAAAAAAAATAATCTGGTTTTATCTGGCCATTTAAATGCGCTCCACTAAAATAAATAAATAAATACAGAACTGAATTCAGCTGTTCTTCACTACATATTTTAGGATGGGATGAATAGGAATAGGTGTCTGGAATTATCTATGTCTGCACTATCTATTAAGGAAGGAAAGACGATTAATGTAGATTAGATTAGGATTCATTTAAGGCAACACAAACATATAGTGACACTGAGATGTCATATAGAATGTCCACAGAAGGCTGACAACACAGGACCAATGATAGACCTGTGATCTTCTCGAGTGGCAGCAGGAGACGGGACAGGATACTGTCAGACATCCTAAATAGCACTAGGTATTCTGTGTGGCAGCAAATCCATCTCTAGAAGTCATATTTTTATAGAGTTAAGACTCAGTTCAGCTATCCAAATACAACTAACACCACTTGAAATGCCCCAGTTACACAACACATCCACATAATACTGAAAATATGACACCAAACCATCAGCACTGTAAGCCTATGCATGAGAAACTGAATTGCATTGCTGACCACTGTGCTCCTTAAATTAACCTGGTTAAAGTGTTTAAAGGTAAATATTAAATTCTTTTTCTAAAGTAAATCAGTGTATTTCTGCTTGCTTCATGTATCTTATCATCTGAATGTCAGTTGAAGACCTAGTACAGAATTTAAATAATAATCATGGAGCTATGGACTGTCAGCCTTTTGGATCTTTGTTTCATGAACACAGGCATACAAAAAAGAAAAGACAAATCCACAAATTATAAAGAGAAGTGTAGTTTTTACATTTGATATAACAGCAGAATTTCAAAGTTGAAAGGGAAATGTTTTATTGTGGTTTTATTTTCTTGTCTTGACTGGACAACAAAAGATGTGTTTTGAGTAAAGTCAGTATAATATGATGTTAGAGGAAACATGTAGCTGCTTTCCTTACATTATGAATTAAAGCAGCAACATGTTACAATTACATGAGTCACTCAGATTAATATGTTGTTAATGCTCTCATTTCTCAGTGTACAAGTAAGCCTGAAAATAAACCTCTCTAAAATTATTCCCACACCTTCAGATATTTAGAATTTATGAAGAATCTATTTGTGACTTTTACAGACATTCCTCAAAGTCTTCAGTAACAAAATCAGGAATTACAATCTCATCACTATAAATTACATTTTTCTTTGTAGGTCTCATCAGCGATCAAAAATTTCCTATAAAGCACCTGCATCTTTGAATTCAGAAAAGTGCATCTGTTATTTTGTGCAGTGTATAAGATCAGCTGCATCACCAAACAGAAATACACAGTCCTGGGCTTCTTTGTAGTTTTAGTTGTGATTAGAAAAATCATGTATCCATGGTTTTCTACCCTTTCTGAAACACCATTCTCACTTTAAAATAGGTTTATTATTTTAGTTCTTTGTACAGTCTGTCTTGAAATGAGATAATACTATGATGACAGTCAGGCACAAGAAAATGTAAAGGAGTTTTTGCACTGCATATGAGTTTGCTAGCTAGTATTTCAGGCAACAGATTTCAGTTTCAACACTTTTTATTTGCTATCACTGTGAATATGCATTTCAACCTCAGCACTGATTATGGACTGTTTTCAATACTTGCAGTCTAACATTGCTTCATAGGATTTGTCACATACCTTGTTTTATAATATCTCTACATTGGCTGTAAGATAAAACATATCTTTCTGCATTATAGGTTGCGGAGGCTCTGACCCAGACAGAGAGAGCGAGCAATGACTGGAGAATGAAACCATCTCCTTCTCATTTCACAAGCCTGATGATTATATAGTAGTAAGAAGTGTGTAATCCACACTGTGGATGCTAAAGAATAACTCATGGAAATAATACATCTCAGTTACACTATGTACAATTTTCTCTCCATACAATCACACATTAAATTGGTTTTGCACTCATGTGAAGGACATGATAATGTTTTTTACTTCATGTGATTTTTTATATTTTTGTTGATTTGGAATAATCATAGAAATATTTTAATTTATCTCCAGAAAAGTAGAGTCCACTTTACACTTTATTTAGGCTGAAATTTGCCCAAGCTTTGATTCTTGTTTTTTGAATAATTATCTAATTGGCGTATTTTTTATTCCCTTGTTTGTTTTCCTTTTCATTTCTTTTGCAGTATTCTGAGAGATAATAATGTCTTAACTAGTTCACCTTCTCACTTTTGAAGGTTCCAAATTTCTATGCAGAAAATTCTGTTCACCACAGATTACAAAGCCATTAAAAACATTCTGTTGTACCCAATCCAGTAGGGCTTTATGTGAAATATGAATACTAAAAGCACCATTAGCAGCAGAGACAGAGTGCTACCAATCACTTATTGATGAGTATGTAATTAATTAAGTAACTGCTTCACATTAACATTTTCAATCTGAGTGTACATTTCCTGTTATGGATCTGAAACCTAACATTTGTTGAACTGGACGACCAATATGAGCTGCTTGCTTAAGTACCTTCTAACCAGGAAGTTGCAGGGAATGAGACACAAGCATTATGCAGCACATAGCTTCAGCCGGCATTCATGACTCACAATCATGCTATGCTTCTTGTACTGCAAAGGAACAGAACGTACTTTACCACTCACAAGAGTCTACTGTCTTCATCCCTGTGTTAGAGCTCCTTTCTATTGTTATGGATAAAATTACCCTCAAATTATTTTAAGAGTTAGGGGCATATTAAGAACAGATATAGGTTTATATTTTTAAAAGTTTGGATTTTACTTCACAAAAACAGTAGCTGATTGATGTATGTATTTATTTCTGCTTCTTGAGACACTACAAAATATATTACTGCATCCTTAACTAAGCCTCCTATCCATAATGCTTTCTCTGGAAAATATAAGGACATCCTAAATGTTTTCAATGGAGAAATTCCTTTTACAAAATCTTGTGACAGTAGGGTAGGCACCACAGATTTCTCTCAGACTACTTTTCTGTCAGTCTTACAAATAGATAACAAAAATGCAGTTTCTTCTGCTTATATCCCAGTGTTGCTACTTCACTATTCTCTAGCTTGAGAAAAACATTGTGATTTAGGAGCAAGGGGCTAGGAGTGTGGTGTAGTATTACTTCCCACATTGATATTTCAAAAGTATTGTGAAGTATAATTAATGTATGTACACTTTTTATACAGAAAGGCTCTCTAATATTGATTAAAGGGAAGACAGAGCTTAATTCCAACACATTCTCACACAGTCAGCTCTAGGAAACCTCTCAACATAGGAATACAAGCTAATACATCAGTGACTGTTAATTCTTCACTTTCAGGGCTGACTTGACATCAAGAAAAAGTTCCCTTTATAATAAACTGAAATGTTTCTCTGCAACAGGAAAAACTGCCTGAGCCTTAAAGGTTTAAGATTTTTTGTCTAATAAACTATGTACAGAATCCTGTTAATTTAGTAAATCTAAAAAACAAATAAACAATGAAGACTCCTTCATGTAACTTTGGATGGAAAGCTACTCCTATTGCTTTTTTAAGCCAATACTATAATGCATTCTCTCCATCAGACAGTTATCAATACACCTGTCCCTAAAAATCCCTGCTGGAAAATGGAAGTCTAAGAGAATGAATCTAACTATTCGTGATGGAGGACTTATCAAGGTAACTATGCATACATACAGAGGAGGAAATAAAAAAAGCTGATGCATTAAAAATATCTCTACTATTACAACTCAGGGGAAAGGTCTTTTAGTCCAAGCACGCACTTGTTTAATAAATAAAAATATATATGTTCCAATCAGTGAACATGCTGTCAACAATCATTCATGAAGGCCCACTTACCTCTAACTGCCCATCTCTCTTCCAGCCTCCTCTCCTTTCTTGATCACATTTCCACACAACGTATTGCTGTGCCTGCATCAGATTCCCCTTCTTCATGACTCTTGCTACACACATCCTTCTCGTTAAGCTAAATGGTATTCCTGGGCACAGGATGACATTACAAGGAGATAGACTGGATAGCTCTGATCTCTTTATTTTATTATTTTTTTCCTCCTTCAGTCAATAAAGATTAAATCACAGATGTTATTTTGTTTGACTTTTTTTTTCTTTTCCTTTAAGTTAGAGGTACTCTGAGAACACAACATCAGAAAATGAAAAGGTTAAGATTGAAAACAAACTAACTTCTCCATATGGCACACTATGTTTTATAATTTTCTTTTCTCATATAACCTTCAGATGCTACTCAAAAGGGCATGGCTCTTACAATCACCCTGTTTCCTATCTACCATCCCATGTGCATACCGTGGATGCACCAATGTATGAAATGGCAACAGAAGCCGTTGTTCAGACAACTAAACTGAGCCATTCATCAGTGTATTTCAAGGTGTCTAGAGAGGTTTTCAGCTGACAAGCCCTAGGTGTCTCACTTACAATAAAGTATAGAGAAAATGAAGCCTAGAAAATATTGGCTGTATTGACTCAGATTTCAGTGACTTCCTTAATTTCACTTTGTGTGACTAATCCAAAGCTGTGATTAAGTACTAGCTTCCCTCTTTCCATGATATCCTAGGTTTGTGAAAAGGAGGTTCACTGGCAGTCATCCCATTGCTGTGGCTTTAGAGACGTGTACAAGTTTAGCACCTTTGAATAACTTCATTGGCTTCCCAGACTGCATAATGCCCTGTGCTAAGGGTGGTATAAAGTCATGACACAAGTCTCAATTATCAAAACAAAAATATCAGAAAAATACATATATCATTTTGTAGCTGATGTTTTTTGCTTCAGATAACCCTCTTCATGTTGTGCACTGGTATCAGTGTCAGTATGTGCCACTAACATCTTTATTATGTATGTGCACATTCATAAACAGTGAAAATCATTGGATTCAGTTATTCATAGGGACCATAAAGCAAGTAACTGATACTCTGTTACAGGACAGAGATTGTTCCTTCTTCAGAATGTCTGAACTAACATGGTAGAGCAGTAGAAACAAGTAAAATTGTACGGACCTTTACAACAGAGCAAATCTGGGCCAAGTCCTGTGAACCTAATAAAGCTACAGCAGTGTCGCATTGCAAAGAACAATTCAGAATCAATATTTTGCAAAGGAAAATGTTTATAGCTAAATGAACTGAAGAAAGTGCTCATGTAAAGGAACAGATTTATGCTATTTCCAATTATTTATCTTGTTCTCTTCAAGCCATTTCAGAGTAGGTATGAGAACATGCTTCCTTTGTGCAATTTAGAACTTCTGAAAAGCTAAGTCAAAACCTTTCACACTGACCTGTGAATCTACTGCATAACTTATTCCAAAACCATCTCTAAAATGTTACAATGTAAACAGCAGAGGATAATTTCATAATGAAGGGATTATAAGCTACTTTCATGACAGAAGTTGAAGGGCCCAAGCTACTCTTTTCATATGTCACAGTATCAGTGGAAACATCTGTTAATTGATACTTTTCAGCCAAGCCCATCATTGCCTGCACGAGTGCTACTCTCTCATTCCCATGGAAAGTTAAACTGCCTTGTTAAATCTCAGGTGAGCTGTGCTAACCTCTGCCTTTGCAGTGAACCACAAAGGGGTCATGTTCTCCAAATCATACAGCTGTCTCAGATGAAAGGCAACAGTTTACAGCATCATGAAACAACAGCTGAGTCGCTGACTGAAGCAAGCCTTAAGACAGATATAAGAGCAACCTCCCAGGCTGAAGACTGAGGTTCAAGCTTACTTTAATTCTTAAGTATGAAAAATCTTTTTTTTGGCTGAACAGATTCTGGGATTTTGGGGTTATCACACTTTGTAAAGAGATGATCAGAAAGACTGTATTTCTTATCTGGCTCATATAATAACAGGTGATAAGATATAAGCAGTGAACAACCAACATCTTGTATCTATTTTGGCAATGACCAAAGGATTAGACACTTTTTATATTTTTTTCTATGCAATAAAACAATTCAAAAGCTGCTTTAACCTTAGGAGGTTTAAAAGGATCCAAGGCAGCATGCTGCTATGCATAAAAATACCACCTTTCACCATAAATCAGATTTTCAAGGGTTCATAACACATTTAAAAACTTACTCAAATCTGGCATAAAAAATTCAGTACAAAAGCATGTTTTGGGGAGAAACAAAATAGAAATCTTTGGCCATTTCAGGATTATATGTTCTAAGGGAAAAAAAAAAAAAAAAAAAGAAACAACAACAACAAACAAACAAACAAACAAAACACACAAAAAAAGAAACTAGGGAAAAAAACAAACCAAACCAACCAAACAACCAAACAAAAATCAACCAAAACCAAAACAAACAACAACAACACAAACACACACACAAAAAAGAAACCCAAACAAACAAAAAACCAACACACAAAAAAACCCCCACCCCAGTTTATCATTGATCCCATTTGTTGTTAAGTCTATTTCTATGTCAGTATTTATTGGAGACCTAATTCACCTTTATTGGCGACCTAAGCAAAGCCTTCATCCTTTAGGTGAAATTTTCAAGGCCATGCAACAAACAGATGCTTTTGTGCATCTCTGAGAAGGACAATGGAGGAAGCTAATGAGACAGAAGCATTATGGTTTACAGATATGTTTTCTATGTAAATACAGCAATTTTTTTTCCACAAAAAATTTACAGGGAGGTTTAGTATGCAGACTAACAGTGACTGTATGTGGTAACTACATTGGTAAAAATAAAAGCTAATAGCTCCAGTTTGACAAAAAAAAAAAAACCAAACCAAACAAACAAAACTAATTAAAAGTGCTGATCCTTAACCAAGTCTTAATTCATTACGTTTTCTTGGCAGGCGAGTGGTTTTCAGCAACACTTATTCCATATGTTCATTTGGCGAACATTTGAGGAAGGTAGCTAGTGGAAATCTCAGATGCAATTCTTTTATCATCTATAAAAACATGTTATTTAAATAACATTTGAAGCCCAGTTATTTGCATGTGCATTTGGGTTTATTTTGGCTATATTTCCTTGTTAAACCAAATTCTGGATTTAGTATTCATTTGGAGAGAGTCTGCAGTGAAATTAGTTTGATATCAAGATTTAATTCAAACCAGAAAAGAAAGTGTTTTAATTTGATTTGTTTAAAATAAATACTCTGTAAATATAACAAAAGGACATCTACTGCCATTGTTGACTTAAATTGAAATAATGAAATAAAATAAAATATTGGCATATATATCCAATTACCTGCAAACTAAGGCCTGCCCTTCTAATCAGTTCTGCATAGATGGATCTTGGCATCTTTTAAGGAACTCTATTAATTTTAGAGGAGGCTCAAATAAATGATCAGCCATGCTGTGAATTCAGTAAGGTATTAAGACAAAACTGTAAAATATTCTGTGGTAAGAATGTTAGAAAAACAATTACAAGCATTCAAGAAATAACTGTTTTACCTACCCTAGAAACTGCTTATCTTGTTACAGAGTAGTGATTTATTATAATTATTATGCACTACTAAATTTTAAATTATTATTATTATTTAAAGAATAATAGCAACACATGAAGAAATTACAGTGCTTCATTAATTATTATTTTTAGTTGGCTTACAGTTTTTTGTTGCCTCAAAAGTCAATTTACCCACCTACTGGTAAAGACCATTTTTTACAAATTTTCATTTAATTGCTTCCTATTAATTTTCCACTTCTTCTGTATGTATCCGCACACCTTGGTCTGTACAAGTATAATCAGTATTATTTGACAATCTTTAATCAAAGCATAATAACGAACAAGATGGTTTCAGAACATCCTATACAGTTTATTGGACATGCTTTTGCATTAGAGAGAAAAAGCAGTGTTTAGAAGACCATAGATAGTGTCCACTGCATTCTCTTATGGGTTCATGCCTTAACTGACCATGCTGTCATTTCTTTTAATTTATGCCAGAATAGAGCTGAGAAAAGTGTCATTCGAAGGTCATTGCCAGTCAAGTCCATCCAAAAGCTTCACACAGATACTGAATATCTGAAGAATGATCTCAGATCTCTTTTTTTCATCATTTGTATTTCCAACTTATCTCTCTGGGTGCTCTTTAGCCATTTTCCACAAAGTTCACGCATTTTCATCATCCATTATTTTGATGGTATGGCTTTTAGTATCTTTCCAGATCACCCATAAAGGCTTTAAATGTTATATATACTAAGGCTGATTAACAATTCTTCTTCTGTAGCATTGTACCTATCTGAAAGCATTACCCTTTAACACTTTCCTTTGGGAAGTGTTTGGGGCTAGTTCTTAATGTATAATCATAGAATGCTTTGGGTTGGAAGGGGCATTTAAAGGTCGTCTAGTCCAACCCCCCTAATCCCAATTCTCTCAGCCTCTCCTCATAAGACATGTTCTCCAGACACCTCACCAGCTTTGTTGCCCTTCTCTGGACCTCAGTGTCTTTCTTATACTGTGGTACCCCAAACTGAACACAGTACTCAAACTGCAGCTTCAACAGTGCTGAGTACAGGGGCATAATCATTTCTCTACTCCTGCTGGACACACTAGTTCTGATACAGGCCAGGATGCTGTTGGCCTTCTTGGCCACCTGGGCACACTGCTGCCTCATGTTCAGCCAGCCAGCCACCAGCGCCCCCAGGTCCTTTTCTGACAGGCAGCTCTCCAGCCAATCTTCCCCAGTTCTGTAGCATTGCCTGGAGTTGTTGTGACCAAAGTGCAGGACACAGCACTTGGCCTTGTTAAACCTCATACAGTTGTCCTCAGCCCATAGATCCAAACTGTCCTTATCCCTCTGCAGAGCCTTCCTATGCTCAAGCAGATCACCGGTCCCACTCAATTTGGTGTCATCTGCAAACTTGCTGATGACACCCACTCTATCTCCTCTTGCATATAACTGATAAAGATATTAAACAATGCTGGCCCCAAAACTGAGCCCTGGTGAACACCACTTGTGACTGGTCACCAAATGGATTTAACTCACCACAACTCTCAGGGCTCAGCCTTCCAGACAGTTTTTAACTCAGTGAAGAGTACCCCTGTCTGTGCCACGAGCCACCAGCTTCTCTAGAAGAATGCTGTGGGAGACGGTGTCAAAGGTCTTACTAAAATCAAGTTAAAGAACGTCCACCACCCCTCCCTCATCCACTAGGCAGCTCATAGAAGGAGATCAGAATGGTCAAGCAAGACCTGCCCTTCATGAACCCAGGCTGGCTGGGCCTGATCCCCTCATTGTCTTCTACATGCTATGTGAGTACAGTCAGGGCCGGTACATTTTCTGAATTGTTCCACCTGGAGGTCTAAAAGAATGTGGGAGTTGTAACTTTCAAGGACAGATGTAAAACATGTGTCTTTGCTCCAGTATCACCTTGACAGTGTATTCAAGTTCTGACATTAACTCTTGAAGAGAGTTAAGTGCAGTTTCTTGACTGATCAGAGCATTTATTTTAGATCTTAAATACATATATGATGAATTTACCATAAGATGGATGTAGCCATCTTATGCAGTGTAGCGACAGCTGCAGTGTATGTCACCTTGAAGCCAAAGTATGCTCTTTACTTACAAAAATTTAGGACAAATAATGGGTTCTAGAGATAAAAACCCTAGGATAGGCCTCCATCCATCAACTATCCCTCATTATAAATTACATAATATTTCTAATTTGTGTACTTAATTGGATTTTGTATACACCTTTCTATAAACCTGTGTTCTCAGATACATTGAGCACTAAAACTAGAACTGTATTGTTGTTCCATTCAAGTGCAGTTTAGAGAAAACCATGTAAAGTGTGAAATAACAAACAGAAGGTTGTATGATCTGCTTTATTATGCTTTTTTTTAATACTTAAATTTCATATGCAATGATTTGTAACCATCCTTTCACAACTAATTTGCAGTGCACACACTCTAGCTTCTCAGGATTGTCAGTTTTCAACACTGAAAACCTCAATACAATAATTTTGGAACATGCTACAATGTTGTCATGAACATTTGCCTGCATCAAAAGGTAAACATGTTTCAAGTGAAGATAAAACACACTGATGTTTGATATAGTTTGAGTTCTAAGATGTTATAGTCCCACTAAGTTACTTTTCTTTCCGCTACAATAGAAATAATCAATTTGAAGAGATAAAATGATGAAATCCATGGTCATTAACTTTTCAAGAACACCTGTAAATAAGGACATTACCTTTAGAGTAAACATATTAATTTTATACTTTATAGATTAACTTTTACTGAAGTTATAAATTCACTAAATAACAAAATAAATTCTTCTAAAGTATTGCTTATAGAAACTCATGCAAACCATAAAAAGTCTAATTGTTAAACAAGCTGTTTGTTTCAGTGAAAAATTATTTTGTAAAGCCCAGTCTAAACCTCCCCTGCTGCAGCTT